>QFDT01000038.1:0-14410 GCA_003315915.1 Macrolepiota dolichaula | reverse complement strand
ATAAAGGGGGAGTTATCCCATACTTGGCGGAGGTGGTGGTTGAGGTACTGGGACTCATACTGAGGGGGTGGAGGGGTTCCATGTGGAGAGGTAGATTGGCCCGGTACTTCTTCATAGTCCGGAATGTCGAGAAGTTTGAGGCGCCACTTGTATAACCAATGCAGGGGGTTCATCGTCGAGACCATAACAGCTTCAGCTTTAACCTTTTGTTTATCTCTTTGCTTACCTTCCTCCTTTCTACTCTTGTCCTATCTCTCTCTCTCAAATACAACTCTATTGTTGCATTCTCTTGAGTGAACTTAGTGTTCTCCTGTCTGTCAACAGCATAGAGACTGTCATGGATGGTGTCCGGTCACATCCGGATACTTATCCATGGATGTTGTTATCATGGATAAGAGGTGGATGGATATTTGTGGATACCAGGAGTATCCACCAAGTATACAGCTATTGTCAGTATAATACATTAAAATATACACTACTTGGAACATACCTGAGTATATTCACTAAAGTAAAACAAGAAATTGGGTATGAGAAGAGACCTTATATTTTTGACTGTTTTTGGCCAAATAAGACCCAAGCACAAACAGAAACCTGAACATATCTCAGTCAATTCTGGGCCAATTCACTTGAAATTGAGCTCATTGAATTCACATTTACAAGAGTCATAGATCAATATACATCCAATGCGCAGTATTAAAGCAGAGAGCAGTACAAGTACAATTTAGGACTACTTTTTCCTTTATTCAACTTTTCAATCCCTTGAGGATCCCAGAGAGTCTTCAGAGCCCAATTCATTGTTTTCAGGCTTGCCCATAATGATATCTGAGGCTCTTTTTATCCCAGGAAACAATGAAGTGTTTACCCAGGAGCCAAAACACATTTTTCCCCTGAAGGTATTGGATGACATATTGTGCTGCATAAAGCTGACCTGTCTTTGGCCAACCAAAAATGCACATTCAGCATCAACTGATGATGCTTATAAATAGATATGAGCACCCACTAAGGAACTAGGTACAATAATTGACTCACCAGGTGCACTGCAATAATCAATTGCCATTTTGGCAATCAAAGGTCAACTTTGGGATCCAGCATGCCACCATTTCACATATTCTCCAGCATCTTGAATAATATGTGATGAAATAGTTGTCTTCTTGAGATAAGCTTGAATACTGTCCAAGGGGAAGGTTGATTTCCCTGTATTAATAGTATGCATCCACCGATTTTTGGCCTTCTAATATAGGTACATTAGTTCTGAGAAAATGAATATAGTTAATGAAAAAACCATGCTAGCCTCTGTAGTGCCAGGATCATCTCTTGGACCATATGCATGACTCCACTCCTTGATCACCATCTCCTTGATTTTCTTGATCTGGGGTGAAGGAAATTTGAAAGCCTTGAACCAATCCAGTTTCCGGTCTGGACATATGACTAAATAATGAAGAGATGGTCAGATAAGGGAAATAATCATAAAAAATCAAACATACCAATAGCAATATAATAGATTTCACACTCCTCATTGAATAGAATATACTTATCAAGCATCAAAATAGCAGCCTAAGCTGCAATCCGCATAACTGGTGACAACATATTCTTTTCATTATCACGAAGTGCCTCAAGAGAGAGCTTGAGCTCAAAGAGGAGGGGAATGATGTCAGCAATCAAGGGAACTAAAGCTTGTGAGAATAATTTAGTTGGTGTGTCAAAAATCTGAATAATAATAGATTAGACAAGTTATCAAATAGATATAAGATTACTCACTTCAAGTGCTTCAATCAAATCCTCAACTATTGCCCACTGACTGTCAGATAGCTTTGTTAAAGTCTGACCAGCTTCAGTAGTCACATGATCAGTAGTCACATGCTTAGTAGTGCACAGACCATATGGATTAGGTATATAAGGAGTGCCTCAGCTCCCATCAATTCCATCTTTCTTCCTCCTATCTGTGTCTGTGTCTGTGTCTGTGTCTGAGCTTTCTCTCTCATCTCCCTCTCTTCTTTCAACAAGCTTGTATGCACCTAACTTGTGAGCTGAAGCTACTGTCATAAGCTGAACTTCTTCCTTGAAGGTGAGATAGTCTTTGAGAGTAGAAAAATTGGAGTTCCATCAAGTTGGAACATGACGAGAGAGTGTGTGTTTCTGACCAATATATTCAGGATTCTTGTCAACGAGCTGCTCAAATTGTTCTTGTAAAGTTGTGTTGTCATGAATACGACAAGCAAGTCCAGACACCTAAATATATGGTTAATAAATAATTGAGGTAATATTTCCCACTTACCTTGGGCATAATCTGTAAAGCATCTTGCATCTCCTCTCTTGTTGCAGTAATCCCCTTCTTCTTCATCATTATAACTGCTTTGTCACAAAGTGAGTACACAACTGCATGATTAAAAGCAGCATGTCCATTGTCATCAGCAACAACATCATCATCAAGATCTTCCTCCTCCATGATCACATCATCATCATCTGTTACCTCACCTCCCTTTACATGAAGTTCATCATCAGTGGATAAGACTGCATCAGTCTCCTTCCTACTCTTCTTGAAAAAAAATGACATAAAAATCTAATAACCAATTAGAATAATTATAAAATAGTAAATGAAAAAATACCTTGGCTGTCAAGTTCAGAATATGAGCAATACAATGAACACAACGAGATGTTCCCTTGAATGTAGGAATATAACTTGGAAGAAGCTCTGCAAGCTTATTACAATTCCCTGCATTGTCCATACAAACTGAGAATAACTGGAATATAATTAGACTAATATTCATATTAATTAAATAAACATACCAAGTGGGAGATCTCATATCTTTTCAAACAATTGGCCACCACCCTGGCAAGATAATTACCAGTATGTGACTGTTTCAAGCTATCACATAATACATGTGAGATTTTACAAGGCAAAAATATTTATTAACATACCATATGAACTCCAGAACTGCCTGAAATATTTTACCACCTTCATGCCACACAATTACTACTCCAAGATATAATGCAACAATAGGTGCAGTCTACCCATCAAGTACAAGATGAAATGCACCATTCAAGGACTAATAGAATTAATTAATCACTGAAAGTCCAAATATATATATATATATAAAATACCTTGAAATGTTGACATACATCTTCAGACATAGCTTGATATAATACCTGATTGTCACAACTGATAGTCTCTGGTAATAGAATTCTGGTCCCAGGTCATAACATGTCAACTTCTATCTTGCAGAAGTCATCCTGTATCATGTTGAAGGGGCAATTATTCTCTGCACAGCATAAGACAATCAATGCACAATAAGTGGCTTCAGAATAAGGAACCAATGACAAAGGTACTGGAGCAGAGTGTGCTGGCCCATTCATGCACTCATCACATAGTTGGATAGCAGACACCAGATTACTTGTCCCAGCACTGGCCTTAGAATAACCATGACAATGAGGGAGATGATGAGTGAAATCAACTTTACATGTGAAAACAAATACTAGTTCCTTTGATTGACCATTGCTAGTGACAACTTGGTCAAGGGTGATGTCAAAGTGTTGATAGGAGGAAGACTTGAGGGTGGCAAATGAGGCTGCTACTCAAAGAGTTAGACCTTAATTTATTTTTTGTATGGATACTTACCAATAATTTGGTCATCACCCAACTCCCAGACTTGAAGATCAGTCTAGTGCCTTATGTTATCTATGACATAACAATGGCGCTGTTTGATGGGTGACATAATAACAGGGGCCTTTGGACCTTCATTCTCACTTGATGACACATCAGGGGTATAGGGGGTTGGTATAATAGGAGTTAAGCTTTGAGTATCAGTTAGGGTCCTAGACTCTCAAAAAACAGGAGCCTGAGGCTGCTTTGGTTGAGCCTTGACAGGTTTGGCACATTTTGGGGGCATTTCAAGAGGTTATAAAGGATATAGGCTGTAGAGAGTAATTTATGAAGGGACAGGAAAGTACAGGGTTGCGGGGGAAGGGAAGAATGTCATAAGTTCCCAAGTCCTACTATAATGTGATAAGATTTTTGGCAATTTCCATTAGAACTTGATTTATGTATTATAATAAGTACAGATCAGCCAGTTCTGTATATAAATCCAGCTCTATCCAGCCTATCCAATCCAATCTGTGTGACATGGATGGGATCTGGTCATTATCTGGAAGTCACATATCTGTGACAGTCCCTACAACAGCAGGAGATATCAGTCTCTGTTCAGTACTCAAGGACAACCAGTGTTTTTAGCCAAAGGTGATTGTTGAAGTGATCTTTCAGTGTTGACTAGTCTAGTGGCCATTCTTGTGGTGCCCTCTAGGTGAACCATAACAATGTGTGTCCATATAAACAGGGCTCTCACAAGCTATGGTACCTAGCTACTTCTGGTAGTAACTAGGGTCAATAGTTTATGATGTCAGGCTGCTATGTATACCTAGCTATTATTTTTATTCTCAACAGGTGGCTATTAGTTATTTGTTAAGCTCGAGGACAGACTAGGGCAGACCGTCGGCTGATTGGGTCGGTCGAACGTCGGCGGAATAGGACCTTGGCTTCAACGTGTGTGTTACACCGTCCCTACTGTCGTGGTCCAGATTTCAGGCAGAACAGAGGGAGTGCGCTGAAGCGACTTAGGGAAGAGAGGCAGAGTTACGAGTGCAAAGCTAAGTTGATATTCAGACTAAGGGAATACATGAAAGAGTACGAGGCTTTATATACTCAAGGGAAATGGAGAAACGGAGTAATGGAGACGAATAGGAGAAAAGGGATGACGTGGATACAAGGGCACGCAACGAGGAGCAGGCACAGGAGCTAGGAACACGCACATGATAGGACGAGCAAGTATCCAACGGAAAATAACAGAATGAAGAGATATGAAATAGACGGAGAAACTACGGATGGAACTGAGACATGCAAGAACAGGAACAAGTCAGTCGACAGTCGGTGGATTGCCCCACGATGTGTTGGTCACCAAGCGACCGTGGGTTAGCAGCCAGTTACCCAAAGGTAACTGGTACGGCGATGGTCAAAGTTGGCTGACGTCGGAGAATGGTGAAGGGGCCGCCGGGTATAGTCGTGATCGGGGCAGCGTTGGTCGGGCAGCGTTGGTCGGTGGTGTCGGTCGGATCGGGTCGTGACATTATTGAACAATTGGTAGCTAGCTGGCTGATTGCTATTGGTACTTGGAGTGGCTTTGCAGTCCCAAATACTCAAGGTATTTCCTTGCTAGCCAATCTTTCTGATGTGTGTCTTGGTTTAATTCTGGAAGATTAACTAGTGTGGCTGTGTGCTGACTAATTGCTAGGCTTAAGCCATAGCTAGAGTACTATGTTACCAACCAGTCTTAAAGAGTTGTTATATTCTAGATAGACTGACATCACTAACCATCTTGGGTAAATAGGGTTATGTCACTAGACCTCAGGGCCCATTTGCCTTAGTAATCTGTTGATCTACTGATTCAGGGCACTATAGATAGTCTTAGTGAGACACTTTGAACAAGCTAGTGATGTTATGGTTCAATGGGCTCCTAGACCTAAGTTAGGAGGCGTCTAGCTAATTAAGGACCAAGATCCTTAACCAGCCTGCTAATAGGTGAATTGGCAAAGTGACGATACCAAAGTATAGCCAGCAACCAATAGCGTTGAAGTGTTGCAGCTATGGGTCCTTAACTTCAGAGGATTAGAAGTTAAGATCGACCAATCTTGGATTAGACAGGTAACAGTTAAGTTACAACAGAAGAGAATCAAAAACTTGGAGTTTTTGATCCTGTAATCTATGCCTATTTATGCAAGTCCAGAGGCCGTCTGTGTACTACTGTATATACAAGTCATGAGTGTCTGTCCGAGTCATCGATTGAGAGAGAGAAACTACTAGTACACTACAGAGCATCCAATGAGTTAGTCTGTATCTAAGATCATAGTCCATGATCTACTATAACATTCTATCTACTCTAAGTCATCGTTACCCGAGATAGCAGAATGTTCGGACGAGGTGGGGAAGCCCATGGAGGACTCCTGAGGCATAGGCGCTGCAGAGGAGGACGAGGAAACTAAGAAGGATGAGGATAAGGACGAGAGATTGTATGGGACGATCTCTGAGGACATCTCCTGGTAATAGGAGGCAATAGCACAGAGTGGTACATCTTCTGAGGAGTCAGAAGAAGCATCGGACACGTCGTTGAACAGCCAAGGCTGCAACGGGTAGTGATGCCCGTATTCTCCTAACTCAATGAGCGCAGCAAGAACTCCAGGAAGTTCCTGCTCGTCATGTTATGGTTCACCTAGAGGGCACCGTGAGGATGGCCGCTAGGCTAGTCAACACTGAAGGATCACTTCAACGATCACCTTCGGCTGACAACACTAGTTGTCCTGGAGTACTGAACAGAGGCTGATATCTTCTGCTGTTGACAAACAGAAGAACGCTAAGTTCACTCGAGAGAATACAACAACAAGTTATATTCGAGAGAGAGAGAGAGAGAGAGGACAAGAGTAAGAGGGAGACAAACGAAGTGGGTAAACAAAAGGTTGAAGCTGAAGCTTCAACTACAGAATAGTCCATTATTTATACATTTCGAGATACTTCTGCTTTTACTATTTCATCCATTGCTCACTAAGATGAAACGCTACTGACAGGATTGGAAGGGACGTCGGAACGGGATGGCGTTCCGGAAATGGAAGCTCGCTGTGAAATGGAAGATGACGGATCTACAGAATCCGTACTATCGGAGTTCTCTTGATCCGAAGGTGATGACGTTGTGGAGAAGTGGCTGATAGAGAGATCGACAGGGGAGTCAGTCCGGCGAAGGTCGTAGGGTCAGCCCATCAGGTACGGGTGGGTGAAGGACGTATCTCTGACGATCTGCCTCCATCCGTAGTTGTCAGCTCCGGTGAGTGCGGGCCGAGCGATTGTGGTCTCGTAGAGTCCGTGCCGATAGATATGGATAAAGGGGGAATTATCCCATACTTGGCGGAGGTGGTGGTTGAGGTACTGGGACTCGTACTGAGAGGGCGGAGGGGTTCCATGTGGAGAGGTAGATCGGCCCAGTACTTCTTCATAGTCCGGAATATCGAGAAGTTTGAGGCACCACTTGTATAACCAATGCAGTGGGTTCGTTGTCGAGACCATAACACGTCATAGAACATGTAAGGATGTCACCAGGTTGTACAATTATCCATGACCAGATAGGGACGCCATCCATTCTCAATGGCTGCCATCCAGCACATTGGATATGTGCTAAGGACTTCGCCATCTCCAATTATGTGGTGGTAGGGAGCCACATGCATAGCTCATTGCAGAACTGCATTAAGCTCATCACAATTGTAGACAGGGGGAAGAGGCGTGAGCCTGTAATCAGAGGTGTGCCCAGAGATGACTCTAAGAAGGTTCTGGCCCTCAGGAACTAGGACGTGAGTCCCTGGGTCCATAACAAGTGAGGCTCCACTCACTAGATAGACTTGTAGCTAAGGGTATATTTGTCCAAAGCTAATAGTATTATTCCTCAATACTGTATGTATCACAAATCCTGATGCTTACCTAATGTATTCTGCCAAATCTGTGACAGTATGCTTTTATAGTAAAGGGTACTAATGACTGGTCTCTCTAGTGAGGTTCCTAGCTAAGTATTATATCACTCCTAGTGAGAGTTCCTTGATGTTACTAGCATCCTAACTAGTGATATTTCTAGCTTCTGCAATGGATTCACAATCAAAATCATTTCAGCTGTAACAGCAGACAAACTGGACACTGTGCCACACACAATGCCCAATCTTCCCAAACCAAAACAGAAATAGAAACACATACAAACCCCCAAACTGACCACAATACTGACCTTTCCTATCACAAAACACATTCCTACCGGACCTTGCCCTACCAGTGTTAATGATTATTGGCCTAACCAACCAAGGAAGTTTAATGTTTCAGTTGTTTCTGTTTCAAAAGCAATGCTAGATACTTTTTACTCAGTACCCCCTGAACAACAAGAAAATCAAATGATGATTATGGAAGGATAGAATTAACTACAAAAACAAACACAGGATTTGAAAACAGCTGAACCAACAGCTCCAGTTGGACCTCCAAATTTCTCTTACTTTTTTTTACTTCCCTGTACAATCTGCTGCACAGATAGATACAATCCATTTATTATCATCAGAAAATAGAAAATTTCTATTCATTCCACTCAAATTTATCTCATTTTCATCTTCTTTAAAAGCTGCTGTCACTGCATTCATTGATTTTGTAGCACAAAGAAACTTCATATTAAAGATATTTGCTGAAAGACATCAACTTCTGAGAGAAAAACTTGCCAAATCAATCATTGCCACAAACATCAACAGAACCTTAAACAAGAAAGGAACAATAACCCACCAAACAAAAATAAATACCATCATTGATGGAAAAGATTGCCAAATAACCACCTACATCACAAATATTGAAAAGAAAAATCTCATCCTTGAATACCCATAGCTTGAAAAAGAAGACCCCAAAATCAACTGGAAGAAAACCCTCAACTGGAAGAAATAGAAAGATCACCCACCCCTACAACCCATTCTTGAGACAAAAAACAACTACATATCTATTAATAATTTTGATATTGAACTATCAGAGGAACTTGGCACTGAAACCCAAATATATGAACACAATCTATCAAACCTATTAAGAAATAATCTGTTTGGTTTTGGGCATCTTGGGGATTTCAGCAGCCTTGGCATTTATATTCAATTTACATTTTATTTAGGATTTATTTTGTGTTTATGTGTTGTGGGAACTTTCTTTGATAAACTGTATAATTAGTCTGTGCACCTGTATAATATGCTATATAGGTTGACTTGACAAGGGGTTGATCCCCTTGTTGAGTTGCATCTTTATACACTGCCATTATCCTTGGTCACTTAAAACCTACAGATACACTGTTGTATTTCAACAGAACCTAGATCTAGACACATGGGAAATCCAATAACATCTAAACAACACCTTCTTCACACCTTTTGAGATCAACACCAAAAGTACTACCACAGCTAAACTAGCCCAATAAACAAAGAAAGAAAAACCCACAATTCCAAAACAATATGCAAGATTCAACAGCCTCTTCAATGAAAAGAAATCCCAATGGTTTTCTCCAGAACAACCCTACAACCATGAAATCCTAACCACCAAAGACTTCACACCCAAATCATTCAAACCTTATCAACTATTCCCCACCAAATCAGAAGAAATAAAGAAATTCATTAAAGAGAACCTAGCAAAAAGATACATCAAAGAATCAAAATCACTCATGGCATCACCCATATTCTTTGTAGCAAAGAAAGACAGAAAGCTCTGCCCCTGTCAGGACTACCAATACCTGAACAAACACACAGTCAAAAATGCTTACCCTATACCAATGATCACCATGATAATGAACAAACTGAAAGATTCAAAGAAATTCACCAAATTTAACACCAGACTAGAATACAATAACATAAGAATCAAAGAAAATGATCAATGCAAAGTCACCTTTAAAACCCTATATAGACTCTTTCAACCCACCATAATATTCTTTGGACTTTGCAATTCACCTGCCACTTTCCAATATATGATGAACAATATATTTGAAAATATAATCAAATAAGGGGGAATAATAATCTATATGGATGATATCCTGATCCATGCAAAGAACAACAATAAACTCAAACAACTCACTTTAGATGTATTGAAACAATTATCAGACAATAACCTCTTCCTGAAAATAGAAAAATGCAAATTCCACAAACAAAAACTAGAATACTTAGAAATGATTATTACCCCAGACAAAATTGAGATGGATGTGGCAAAACTCAATAAAGTAAAAGAATGGCCCACCCCAAAAACAGTCAAGGATGTACAGAAGTTCCTAAGATTCTGCAACTTTTACTGAAAATTTATCCACCACTATGCCAAAATATGCAAACTGCTTAATCAATTAATATCAAAAAACCAACATTTCAAATGGACAGAAGAAGTCCAACAAGCATTCAATGAACTCAAGGACACTTTCCTTCAGAAACCAGTTTTAACCATGCTGGACCAAACTAAACTATTCTCTATCAAAACTAATACATCCAAACATGCCAGTGGAGCTATCCTCTATCAGAAAGACAAGAATGGAAACAGAAGACCAGTTACATTCTTATCCAAAGTCATTCAATCTGTTATAGACCCAGAAACTCATGTTCTAGTTCCTGAAGGACAGAACCTTCTCAGAGTTATCTCTGGACACACTTCCAACTATAGGCTCACTCCACTTTCCCCTGTCTACAACAACAACAAGCTTAATGCAGTTCTACAACAAGCTATGCATGCAGCTCTATACCAACACATTATTGGAGATGGTGAAGTTCTCAGCACTTACCCCATGTGCTGAATGGCAGCAATAGAAAACAGATGGTGCCCCTATCCAGTCACAGATAATTGCACCACATGGCAACATCCCTACAGACTGACTCATGGATGTTCTGTAGTGTACTACTAGTTTCTTTTCTTTGATTGCTGACTCATATATACAGTAGTACACAAGAACCTTAGAACTAGTATAAATAGGCATAGATTATAGGATTAAAAACCTCAAGTTTTTGTTTCTCTTTTGTTGTTACTACTGTAATCCATCTAATCCAAGATTGGTCAACTTTAACTTCTTATCCTCTGTGTTATGGTTTAGCGGGCTCCTAGACCTAAGTTAGGAGGCACCTAGCTAATTAAGGACTGAGATCCTTAACCAGCCTGCTAATAGCCAAATTGACAAAGTTATGATACCAAAGTATGGTAAGCAACTAATAATGTTGAAGCATCACAGTTATGAGTTCTTAACTTTAGAGGATTAGAAGTTAAAGTCAACCAATCTTGAATTAGACAGGTAACAGTTAAGTTACAATAGAAGAGAATCAAAAACTTGGAGTTTTTGATTCTGTAATCTACGCCTATTTATACAAGTCCAAAGGCCATTTGTGTACTATTGTATCTACAAGTCATAAAGGTCTGTCTGAGTCACTGATTGAGAAAGAGAAACTTCTAGTACACTACAGAGCGTCCTATGAGTCAGTCTGTATCTAAATTGTAGTCTATGATCTACTATAACATTCTATCTACTCCAAGTCATCATTACCTGAGATAATAGAACATTCATACAAGGTAGGGAAGTTTGTGGAGGACTCCTAAGGCATAGGCACTGCAGAGGAAGACAAGGAGGCTGAGGAGAATGAGGATGAGGACAAGAGATTGTATGGAACAATCTCTGAGGACATCTCCTGGTAATAAGAGGCAATAGCACAGAGTGGTACATCTTCTGAGAAGTCAGAAGAAGAATTGGACAAGTTGTTGAACAGCCAAGGCTGTGATGGGTAGTGGTGCCCATATTCTCCTGACTTAATGAGTGTAGCAAGAACTTGAGGAAGTTCCTGCTCATTGTGGAACATATAGGGATGTTACCAGGTTGTGCAATTATCCGTGACCAGATAGGGGTGCCATCCATTCTTAATGGCTGCCATCCAGTACATTGGGTACATACTAAGGACTTCACTGTCTCCATAAGGTTGTCTGCCACCAGTTGTACCAGAGATTGCATTTGTTTGGGCAATGTAAGGTGGCTGATATCTAGGCGTGGCATGTATCTGAATGCTAGTGCTCTGATCAGGTTGTTTGTCTTGTCATGGGTGAGAAAGGCCAGGTGAGACTGCAGAAGTGCGTGGTACTGGATATATGGAGTGAGGAGGTTGTAAAGTTGTTGGAGAGTGAGGTTCTCCTATTCCAGGACATTTGGGAATGTCATGACTCTGTACAGGGCAAGATTGGCTCAATGGGACGCTTTGTAAGCCAATCTCATTGCTGAGAAATTAATAGTCTCCCCAAGTTGCAAGCAAACGTTCTCATAGAGGGTTGGGTAAGCTGCAGCCAAGATAGGCAGAGTGAAACTGTTGAAGTTGCTCTTCAAATCTGAGGAACATTTGTGCATGATGCACAAAAGAAGCAAGCAAGAACCTGTAGATGTCAATTGCGGATAAAGCATCCTGATCCCTTGATAGATTGGACTTCTCTGGTATAAGTCCTGTGAAGTTAAGTTGTTGTTGTAATTCAAGGAGGGAATACTTGAGATTGAGTTGTTCACTAGGAATGGGAGGTAGTTCAATTGGTAAGTCATTAATGAACAAGATGTATTCAGAATTGTCTTGTCAAAGGGTGTAAAATGGTAAGGGGTGGAATGGAAAGGCTAAGGTGAGGGAGGCTGAATCCTGACTGGCAATGGTTGAGATGACGGTGAGAAGAGGGTGGTTGTTGACAAGTTTGGTAAAGGTTGAGGTTCTAGAGGTTTAATTAGTATCAACTGAGGTGTTGAAGATGCAGTGTGGTGTTATAATAACAGGGGTTTGAGTAGAGGATGAAGAGGAAACAGAAGACATTGGCGGAGTTTTGGTTTGGGTGGAAAGATAAGTCATAGCAGATTATTGGAGTTTGTTTCCCTTCTTATACTTTGTAAGGATCTGCTGCATTCCATCTAAGTTTTCTTCAGGTTTCCAGGTGTTTTCTGAAGTTGGGTAACCTTTTCACTTAATCAGGTATTGTAATATATTGCATTATCTTTGATGATTGATAATTGCCTCTACTTTGTAATGTTCTTCATCATTCTTGAGGTCTGGAGGTGGATTCTCAAAGTGTTCTCCATATAGTTGATTTTCTTGAACAGAAGTTAGGAGTGAAGCATGGAAAATGTCGTGAATTTTCAATTGCTGCAGAAGTTCAAGTTTAAAGTTCACTGGGAAAATTTTCTTGAGAATCTTGAAAGGACCTTCTTGTTTAGGGGCAAGTTTACATGATTTGGAAAGTAATGGAAGGTTTCTATTGTCCAACCATACTTTATTTCCTTCATTGAAGAGGGGAAGGCTATACTTGGCAGTTTGCCTAGCCATGATTTCATGGCTGCAGTTATGGGCAAATATAGCTCTTCTTCTAGTGGATAGGAGTCCTTCCATGCAGTCTTCTGCTGCAGGAGTATCTGTGGGTTCAACTGAAGAAGGTAGCACTTTTGGTGAGGATCCATAGATTAGCTGGAAGGGGGTTTCTTCTCTTCCTGCATGGGGGCAATTATGTTAGAAGTTAATCCGCGCGGTATCGGTCATCTCAGGGATCTCGGCCCTCTCGGCGTATTATGCAATATCTTTTCTATTTTCTTTTCTTTTAGTTTTTATATCATGAGAAAACCTTATCAGTAACTGTATAGTTGGTCTGTGCGCTGTTGTATTTACTATATAGTTCTGACTTGACAAGGTTGAATACCTTGTCGAGTTGCACCTTATACATTGTCTTGGTCCCCGGTCACCTAGAACTTACAGACGCGCGATCGTAATTCAACAAATTATTGTGTACAAACTCATAAGTTAAAAAGTACTTGTTCCATTTGTTTGGATTATTTGTGGTGAAGATAGTAAGGTAGGTTTTTATCTCTTGATTGAAGCATTCTGTGGTACCATTGGTTCGGGGATGATAGGCTGTAGAATAGGAGGCTTCAATGTTGAGTAGCTTGTATAGGGTTCTCATGACTTTGGAGGCAAAGCAAGGGTCTCTGTCAGAGATCACCTTGTCAGGGAGTCCATACTTTGAAAATAGTCAATCTACCAAAAGCTGCACAATAGCTTTCGAGTCAGACACTTTTTGAGTAGGTGCTAAAATTATTCCCTTCATTAAGCCATGGTCCACTATGGCTAAAATAGAATCAAATCCTCTGGAGGGTGGAAGATCTGTGATGAGATCCATCAAGATCTGTGCAAAGGGTTGAGTAGAAGAAGGTGCCAGAATAGGTAAGAAAGGTGCCTTTTCTGGATGTCTGATGATCTTGTGACGTTGACAGGTAGGACAACCCTTGACATATTCCTGGACGTAATCCTTTATTCCAGGCCAATAGCAATGCTCCTTGAGTTTATGGAGTGTTTTGGCTATTCCAGGATGGCCTGCAGTTTGATGATTATAAACTTTGTAGAGGAGTTTCCTACAAAGTTTTTTGTCATTGGGAATAAGAATTTTTCTGGAATGGTAAGGAAGGTCTTGATTGGGGGTATCATTGTCTTCAGGATCGATAAGTTCTTGATTTTCACAAATGATATTGATAAGATCTTCAGTAATAATAGCAATTAAGTCTTCTGAAAAGACAACAACACCTCTATTATCTTTGTTAGGGGGATGATGGTCTGGTCATTGTGATAAGGCATTAGCTGGTCCATTCTTCTGACCAGGGATGTGTTTGATCTTGAGCATAGGTTTGAAATGTTCCATATAGGAGGCCCATTGAGCTTGATGTCGATTAAGACTTTGAGGCTCCTTGAATTGTAACAGATTCTCATGATTGCTCCAGATAATGAATTCATGCTTTGCTCCTTCAAGATAATGTCTCCATTCTTGAAGTGTGCAAATTATGGCTAACTATTCTTGTTC
>QFDT01000033.1:0-15964 GCA_003315915.1 Macrolepiota dolichaula | reverse complement strand
CACTATCGACAAAGCGAGGACCACAAAATGATCCGGATCAACTTCTTCTTATACTTCGAAGAGGTTCGCTAGATTTCCACTCAAATAATTGTGTTTCCTAAAGTATGAGTTGCGCCGTTTCTAGCAATAATAATCAACCAGTGGAGCCAATTTGGATCTGGGAAGGCCCATCAAACAAAACAAAAAGAAAAGCACATGAAGAGACCTGCACAAGCCGAGGTGTATGAAGGATAGGATCATGCATTCTCCATTTCTACACCAAAATACCCCACAACGATCTCGAAATCATATATCCTCGTTGTCCTATCACTCGGCTGATGGCCATGCTTGCATTTACAATTTTTTGGGCCCCTTAAAACGTCTCACAACAAGCTATGCTAAGTAAGGATGTTGTAGGTGTGACAAAACCACTTGTATCACACCAAGGTAACAAAAAAAAGTCATCATAAATCAGCAATACAACAACCCGTAACAAAGTAAACCTAATCTACACTCTAAGTTTTATTTACTTGAACTAAAAAGGACACACTGTCAGTCTCGGTCCACGAGAAAATGATGATTTATCCACTCACGTTCTTGCCATCGGCCCACTTCTTGCCATCGATTTCCAGATCCCAAGCAAGCGCAGCCTCGAAGTACTTCTTGTCCTCATCGTTGGCAAGATCCAACTTCTTGTATGCATAGCTCTCCCAATCTGGTGCAACGTTCACGACGGGCTCGACTTCCGGGCCACGGAGAATCAGAACACCAGCGATTACGCTGTTGTTGTTCTCGCCAAGGACACCGACGGAACCGAAGAGGTACTTGCGAGAGGCCTCAAGACGGTTGAAGAAACCAGTAATTTGGTTGGAGGACATGAATGTCAGTGTGAGCTCCTCATTGTACTTGAACTCCACGCGCCAAACGGAGAAACCGGCAGAATCGTAGCTTGGTTGTGATCGTCAGCACGCACATATCGAATGATGATCCGTTACGCACTTTTGGTAGAACCATTCGATGGCACCGTCAGGTCCACGAGTGTCCTTGTTGGAGTACGCCCTCTTCCAGTCCTCAAGGTTGAAGGTGCTTTTTGGCAGATCGTCGAGGGGGTTCTTCACCTTTGGCTCAGCGGGGACGTCAGACTCCTCTACATCTTCTTCCTCCTTCTTGGGCTTCTTCTCGGCCTTCTCGGCCTTTGGCGCGGGAGGAGCCTTCTCCTTCTTCTCCTTCGCCGGAGGGACAAAGGCGATCTGCTTCTCAGCATACTCAACCTGGCCGTAAATCTCCTTGAGCTTGGGCTGGTTGATGATGGTTTCGAGGTGGCGAATGAGGTTGGGGTACTTGGTACGACGGGAAGCATCTACGGTAGCGCCAACAGCTTTGAAAAGGTAAGCGGCGACGGTGAGATCAGCAAGGGTGATGCGTTCGCCGACAAAGAAGGTACGGGTGGAAATATGGGATTCGAGGACAGCAATGCCGCGTTCGAGGCGCTCATAAAAGGCAGTTTCGGCCTTGGTAAGGAGTTTTATTCAATGGGAAGACTCGCCAGGATCATATATAATATACGCACGGGTTTGTTGTAAGGGATGCGGCCGAGAACGAGCGCACGGATACAGCTCTCGTAGGTGTCGACCTCAGTCTCAGCGACATGTACCCACTGGTCTACGAGAGCGGCATCTTCGGCGTTGCCACCCAAGAGCCCAGAATTGGGAGCGAGAGTCGCGACTTTTCACCAGAAGTAGCGTTGGTGGGCAATAAGGCACAATGAGCAAATAGCGGAAAGTGATATAGATCAAAATAACGATCAGATAACATCAGGTTTCAATAGAGATGACTTACGATGGCGAGCGATAGCAGCACCCTCGAAGATTGTGAATCCATTTGCGCCTTCAAATGCAGGGATCTTGCCAAAGGGGAATTTGGAGAGGAATTCCTGCGATTTGTTGGTCACACCGAACTCGAAAGGGGCAAGTGTGATTTCGAGGCCGCCAAGGGCAGCGACAGCTCGAATCTAATCAATCATAGTCATTACGGTTAACGGCATAAACAGAAACGAGCAGACGGATGTTTGAGTGAGTATCTATCAGAAAGAGTGATAGGGAAGAACATACGATTTTTCCCTTGTGCTGTGTGGGGGTTGCGTAGAGAGTACCGATGGGGGCCATTTTAGATTTTTGGTGAGAGGAAGAGATGTGAGATTTGGATTTTATCTGTTGATGACGATGCCGTGAATCAGTCCATCATTGATCGCATTTTTCGAGGTCACGTTCGTGCATTAGGGCAGGTCCAAATCCAATCGATCTTCGCAAAATTCAACTGATCCATATTCAAACAAATTTTCATGACCAAGCGCTATTTATTCACAATGGTACATATGAGCAGAAATAACAATACATGAGTTCCATGATACCTCTTGCCATCGAACAGGACCTACGAGAAGGTCTGTCAGTACCAAATCATCAATGAGAAAGCGCGCAAAAGTCAGAAAAAAACAATGTCTCGACACAATGATTAAGACAGGGATAACTGAAAAAATATTCTCTTCATTCGAGAAGGAAGATGGAACTAATGCTCACCTTTCTAGTGGACACATGCGCTCAGCCCATGTTGGTAGTGCGGGAGACGTCGGCGGTGGTTAAAAAGCTTGAAAGCAAACTGTTTTGACAGGTTTCTGATCTGAGCGTTAGGGTAGGTCGTTGCCGAATTCCATGCGTGATCTGGACATCACTTGAGTATTCAAATCCTGTGTTAGAAAACGTTCAGAGAAACAGCCATATATACCGTCCCCCTGAAAACAACAAAGCTTCCAGCACGCCCGACGTTGGTCTTCTCAGGATGGGCACGCCGTTAATGTCAGGTTGGGTTGTGATGATGTCAGGCTGCTTGTAACACGATTAATATAACGCCGGTCACCTTGCCTTCCTTTGCCTCTCCTCTCCCACCATGATTTCGCTGGCCGACTTCATTGCAATACTAGTCGTATGGGCCCTCAATGAATTCACTTCATTATTATTTAGCCTCTATGTACGTCAGCTTGAAGGCCTGAAGGGAGAACAGGTGGAGGCAGCAACGACATCACCTACCGCATGTTCTCCACCACGAAGCTCAGATAGTGGTTCGCACACAATGTTCCACTGTTATATCGAACTAATATGCCCACAGTCGGCGCTCAGGGGTTCTTCAATAACTCCCACAATTTCGTTCTCAACCAACCGGTCATCAAAAACATCAACGGTAGCGAACAATCAGGTCTGAAACCTCCATTGCTACGCACCGTTATCTCATGCTACACCAGTTCTCCCATGGCTCGCTCGATTCACCATGCACGGCGCCGAATTCGACTCCTCTACCCGTGACCCCCCTCCCCGATGTCACCCTGGAACCCGAATCGCAATTCTTGAAACGATTCATCACTGGATTGACGACTCCCAGCGCATTCACCGCCTCATGTGGCTCAATGGCCCGGCCGGCGTTGGGAAATCTGCGATAGTCCAAACTCTAGCTGAAGAGTTATCAGTGACCCTGAGGCTAGGGGCAACACTGTTCTTCTCCAGGCCGCACAACTGCAATAACCCAAAAATTGTTCTTCCTACTATCGCCTACCAACTAGCTGTCAGAATCCCATCATATCACGAATACCTTCACAGGAGATTGACAGACGACCCAAAGCTACTAGAGAAGGGCATGGAGCACCAGTTTGCCATTCTGATAACTGAATTTTTCACCAACGTCATACCCCCAACAGAACCAAGTAGTTGGGTTATCCTTTTAGATGGTCTGGACGAGTGCGGCGACGAAGAGGCTCAATCCCTCATTATCATGCTCATCAGTCATTTTGCAACCCACAATCCGAATGCCCCGCTCATTTGGCTCATTGCAAGCCGTCCAGAGGCTCACCTCAAGCTCACGTTCCAATCAGAGAGGGTCGTCGGTTCTCTTTTGGACCTCAATGTCCCTGCAAATTCCGACGCAGCTTGTCGAGATGTTGAACGCTTTTTACGAGCAAAGTTCAAGGAGATTCATTACAAATATAGAGACCTTATCCCCATCGACACACCCTGGCCTGCTGAGCGCGATATCACCAGCATTAGCGAAACCGTCCAGGGATTTTTCGTCCTTGCTTCTACGCTTGTTCGTTTCATTGAAGATCCGCACATCTGTGACCCCGTATCCCAACTCACCTTCACATTATTTATTATTGAGGACCCCGAAGCGGATCCCCTTGGATTTCTCTATACTTTTTACGCCAGAATTCTCGAAAAAGTGCCCAAAAGTATGCTGCCAATTTTACAGCTACTGCTTAGTTGGACGCTAGCCGCACCTATTCTCGATGTCGATGAAGACGTTGATGAATTTCCCCTGGTACTCAATGCCACCGTCTTTGGTTTACAGCAACATACGGTCTACGCAGCACTCCGGAAGCTTCACTCCGTGATCAACGTGCCACCTCTCGAAGAGTCAGGTCGCCGAGACATCCGGTTTTATCATTCTTCGTTTGCTGATTACCTTTGTGATCCGGCTCAGTCAGGGGAATACGCGATCAATTTTGAGGGTGCGGACACGAGGGCTGTTTGGAGTTACTTTGAAATGTTAAAAGGAAGAGCGGAGGACCCACATTGTGAGTTCTTCAACTTCCTTGCTTGATAATAAACCGACGATAAGCCAAGGTGATGGTCTACTCCGCCCTCCAATTACGTTAGCTTGGGATTCAGGCAGCTTCCCGACAGACGATACTCTTGATGAGTTTTGTAATGAAGCGATGCATGATCTTATTCACCACCTCACACCCGGATGCCAACACTCCAGCCAATGGCACGCACATTTGCATGTATCTTTCACCGATACAGAACTTGAGCATATTTTTGAGAACCTCGACTTTAGCGTGCTCTTTTACCAGCCTTCACTCCTCACGTATCTAGATATTCTATCCCTCGCTATGTGGTTGATGGATGATGTGAGTTCAGCACATCGTCATTCTTCGAGTGTGTACTGACGAATGAGCAGGCACCCTGTACGCTCAAGAAATCAGAACTTGTGAAAGAGGTTTTCCTCCAAGATCTTGACCTTGCGCGTATTCGAGAGAAGAGAATGACCCTTGAACTACGGTGGGATCGCCTCCAGGAAGCGGACCGCGACATTATAGAAAAGCATACGATTCATAATTACAGCATAAACAATCAGTGGCATGCGACAACTTATACAAATGCCTCTCCCGAGGTAAGCGCTAATACTTGTCCTCTGAATTTCTTTATTAACGCTCTGGACGTAGTATCTTCACTCAAGCTGGTCTGGACAAGTGACACCAATTGAAGATTTAATCCCAAAATTGCACCAGCTTTGCGCCAGTAAGCCGGCGCTGCGCGCCTTGCAGGTTGGGAGGAGAGCGTTGGAAAGTTGCGTGTTCATCTTGGTTGAACCTCTGTCTTCGGAACAGGGGACTTTCTACTACTTGCCGTACTGTCAGTAGCAGATTTGTAGTGGCTTGGGACCGAGATTGGATGCTGAATACTCTTACCAATGGGAGGCCGGAGTGATCCATTGACGAGCCTCAATCCAACTATCAAGGTATGATGAGCGCTGCTAGGCCTAAATCCGCATACATGATCGGGTGGCTGTTCGTGTTCGCTTGATGTGACGGGTACACACAGAGAACGAATTTGAATACAGCGTGCCGACTGGAGCGACCATTCGCTTTGCTTTGGATACTTGAATACACGTCTTCAATAGTTCCCACCCCGTTGTTTCAGAATTGACTCATTTTGAAGTGGACCATGTCATGAAAATAGGAGGAGTGGCCGTGTTCTTGTTGAGGAGGCAGGAGATGGCGCCAACAGAAGGGATATGTCGATGTTCTGCTGGAAGTACACCACCGTAGGAGAAGGAAATGGGATACGGTCAGACGTCGAAGGACACTCGATTAGTACTGATAAATATGTACAGGATTCGGATCTAAAAGACCTTTACGTACGGGTAGTACCTGCCGGCCGGAGAACACAATATATACATTAACCAAGGGAACGATCGTGGTGGGGAATGCTTGGTCAGTTTATATCCTTCAAATTTTAACCACTGATGTTCATAAACGTTGGTAGGTCAATTTTACACGACCCGGAAGTCTATCAGGACCCTCACGAATGCTAGAATGCTTCATCAAGGACGGAAAGCTCAACCGTTTGATTCAGGACCCATCCGCCGCATTCGGCTTTGGGAGAAGAGCATATCCCGGGAGATCCTTCAGCGACAACTCTGCCTTCGCGCTGATTGCCCACTGTGTCTTGACTGTGTATAACATCAAACCCACATTGAACCGTTGAAAAGGGGGCACAACTCAGACCGAAGGTCACAGGAGGCATGGTATCGTGCGTTCCTGATATAATTTGTTTACTGGAATTTGTTATTACGGGTTTAAGACAACCCGTACCGTTCCCTTATAGGATTGCACCACAATCACGGGCAGCCGTGGATCTTTTCGTCAGTTTTAACCGACCGGGCAGTCTAGCACAAGGTGTCTGGTACCCTAATGAACTTGAAATCATTGAGTGCCCAGCTCCACAAGTTGTCGTGTACAGCTATAGGTACATATAATTACATATCGTCTAACATATCCAATGAATAGCCGGTTGCCACTCGCAAACCTATGTCATTACGGCATAAGATGAGAAGAATTGTGCGGGCATCGTAACCAAGTAACACATATCGAGGAGGGTCATATGTGGATCTGTCCGGATAAAATGTCGTATATCGAGGATAGTCAGATGTATAGGATTCAAGTTCCTACAGACGCATTAGTGATAGCTGTTATACAAATATCTATGTTAGCTCACAAGTGGTATTGCGACAGTCCTACATTTTTCTATGAGCTGGTGATCAGTCGCATTCTTGGCATCTGTGCGTATGATATCAGGAAGGCCAGAACGATGTGACTTGTGTTTCTCAAGTCAGCTCAATTGATTGCGCATGATGAAAAGACACTTACAAACAACATGTGGAGAATATTCGAACCCCGGTACGCCGTATGAATAAGACCTGAAAAAGATATGCGAGAAAAATCAAGATCATGGATGAGGTCATACACAACCGGGGGCAGGGTGTCATGGCTAAGAATGTCATCCAACCAGTCCAATGATTTGGCATATCTCATGAGCTCGTTGACACATCGAAAATGCCCAACAGGCAGCGAGGGTGTCCACCTCATCACACCGAGTGTAGATAGCGCTGTGGGGTAGTTAAGGATGCAATGAAAAGTGGGAGGGATGTTGGACTACGAGGATATTTGTCCCTGATAAAGTCGAAAAACGTCGGGTATTCCTGTAAATGTGCGTAAATCTGCTTTCCGGGGGACTCGGAGGGGGAAGGAATATCGAGAACAGAGTGGAATTTTTCCAGTACATGATAGAATCTTGATTGTTCCAATCCCAACAAATGCGCCACACTCCGAGTATTGTCAGTGAGACTCAGTGGGTAGCCATTGCACAAGGTCTCTAGGATCAACAATGCATCGGACCGAATGTCAGCGGGGGTGTCTAAAATGAATTGATCATAAAAATAATCAATTGTACGAAATGGCGCCGAGGCTGAGGGACCTGGGATACCATCCACGTATTTTAGACACAATTTGAGCAGATTTTGTGGTCTTCCTTTTCCGTGGTCGACGAAATTGAGGACTGCGTCAGAAAAGGAATGAACTCCAGATATGGCCGTTGTTAGTGTCCACAGTTGTTCTTCTGACGGCCATGGTTCGGTAGTGTCAATGTTATGTCGATTGCAAATGTCACGGAAACCTTCCTCGAGAAGGTATCTGGTGCCTTGAAGTGCCTCGTCATCGTGGAGTGACACCCTCCACAGCTCACACCACTTTGGATAGGCAGCACGAACAAATTGCCGCCCCGATTTTGATCCAGGATGATCACAGACTAACCAGAGAAGAGGTGATCTTCGGCGGGGCTGGAGGTAGACATCAAAGTATTCAAGAAAGTCCTCGATTTGAGAGCGCACAGCAGGGGGGCTGTCAACCATGAGTAGTATGGGTTTGGAAAGATAATGTGGGTGGGAGATTCCAATGACTTCCCAGGGTTCAACAAGAAGTCTCTTGAAGTGGGTACGCGTATTGTTCTTGATGATCGTTGGATCCTCTACCAATATCCGCGTGACAAGTCTTCCTCGGGATAAGCACTTGCGAGCCTTTCAACCATATAAATGATGGGGAATAAAAATCGGTATGTGCGAAAGGTACCCTTGAGGATTTCTGAGAAGATTCGGTACGTATACGAAGGTCTGCTGGTGCGTTCAAGATGAAGTGGGTCCAAGACCCAAAAAAC
Source organism: Macrolepiota dolichaula (assembly GCA_003315915.1). Taxonomy (NCBI): domain Eukaryota; kingdom Fungi; phylum Basidiomycota; class Agaricomycetes; order Agaricales; family Agaricaceae; genus Macrolepiota; species Macrolepiota dolichaula. The sequence goes on along the minus strand of QFDT01000033.1, from coordinate 7,667 downwards.
ATTTGTTTCTCGTTTGGTGTTGTAGAGCCAAGATATGATCTTTCCCCTCAGAATTCTGCGGATGTTTGCCAGAGGATCAGATGGAGCGATGTTACTCCCAGCCCAAAGGTAGCTGAGGCGCTGAATGCTAAAATACTCGAACACTAATATATAAGTATGGGTATAAGAATTAAGTTGTAGAGGCACATACGAGGTAGGTACGAATCCCAGTATTCACCGTCCGGTTCCGTCCGGCTTTTATACAGAGCATCTCTGCAACTATTGTTATCATCATCAGCTGGCTGGGGAAGAGAACGGTATTTGCGGAGAATATCAACAACTACGAGGAACACATGAGACTAATCAATTAGAAAAGAATGGGTCCTAACCTGCTTGCGTTGAGAGGTTTACATCAAGTGCGACTTGTATCTCTGGGGGGATCGCCGTATTTTGAAACGGGTTTGGGATTGGTCTGAAGGCCTCCATGCGCGAAAGGAATACTTGCACGTATTTTTCCAAGTTGTTGTGATGTATAAGAGGTTGGAATCTCTTGCGCAATATGGCAGTTCAAGAGAGCTATTCTGAAATACTAAAGTATGCACAGCCTTGCGCGTTCACATATCCCACAATATGACCCAGGTAGACCAATTGCGCAATATGCTCTTAAATGCTCAAATATGATAAGGGCCCGATCAAGTTCACAAGCCTCGGTTGGTTCTAGCGAGCGGTCAGGCGATGATGAAATTCGCATCTATCCGTGTCAAGTTAGATGAAAGAACCTTTGTTATGAGCAAGTAGACGGCAAGAACCCTTATTATGAACAAGTGGGATGACAAGAATATCTGTTTTATGAGCATGGTGAAACATGATACATAGCTTGACACATGACATTCTTGAGGAATACCCATCATTTGATATGCGGGTAGTCCTGGACGGTAACGAGACAGTACCCCATGGCCTGGAGCCCCTCGATATATCACGATAAGATGTCGGTCGTGTCTCGAGGTAGAAACGGGTAGTGATGACTATGTTATGATATATATTTAATGAAAATCAGCCCTTTTTACAAATGAGGAAGCAGTAGACGCGTACACAGTGAATCTCATGTTGCGGAGAAAAATGCATGATTAGTGCGTCTAGCAAGGTTTTTTTTGGCTATCGGCGGAGGTACCACCCCGAAGTCGGCTCGATACCCGGGATATGCCATAATATTATTGCTTAAGTAGCGTATCTGAAGTTTGACAGAGTGGAAACTTTTGTGACAAGGTTGATAGGGTGTGGCTTACACGGGCAGATAGATGCTGGTAGAAAACCAGCTAATTCTGGCATAACCTTCTGTCGAACCGTTTTAATGAGTAGTCACCAGACAGTTTCTCAGATACCACTGAGCGAGATCCATTAAACCCCTATTCAAATCATCACACAACGCCCATCTCTTCTCAAAACAAAACAACATTTCTACGCCAGATCTCGGGGGTGGGGGCATAACACTTACCCTCATCCTCTCTTACCCACAGGTCTCCCCCACCTCGCATTCCTCCTCAATCAAACCACGCCGTCACTTCCGTCATCCACACCATCCGCACATCTACATATGCACCTGATATCCTCTCCATCCTTGCCAAACCCCATGTGCTCTCACTCGAGACCAACCCTGTTCGAGAATTTGCAAAGGTATTTGAGGGGCCAGGACGTTGTATTCTTGTGCGAGGGTTGGTGGAAAGCGTGGAGAGAGGACGACGGGACCGAATTATGAGGGGATGGCCAAGTATTATGATGTGATGGAGAGTGTAGGGGAGGGGAGAGAAGGCCGAGGTCGTGGTCGACCGATGTGAGTGATCCGGAGCAGTGTATGTGTTTTCAGTTGATCTTTGATGTTGATTTCTTGCGCATAGGATGAGATCCCGGAAAAGCATCGTGAGGTGTTGGGAATGTATGTACAGTGGAAGTATAGAGCCGATAGGAGCTTGGCCGGGAGGATGGGGTTCAAGTGGATGATCTTGCGTCCTGGGGGCTTGAGAGACGAGCCTGGAACCGGAAAGACGCATCTTGCTCCTGGTATACCTGCAAGTCCCGACTTTTCCGCGTTGTGAATAGAGAATCTGAGGTTTGTTCCTGAAGAGGGAAGACGTGGCCACAAGCACGACCAAAAGGACGCAACATTATTAATCATTAATTATTGGTGGAGACGCGCCGATTGAAGGGGTTCTGGATGTGTTTATCAAGAACATTGGTCTTGGTGGTGATGAGTGTATGTATTCGTGAAGAGTACAGATGGTCGTTGGGTTCGTTGAGCGTTGTAGTATGAGTAATCATATCATACTACATCACTCAGGACATCACGAGTATTATTACAACCATCCGAGGACGAGCGAACTTGGAACAAGCCGTCTACTTATGACAAGTTCTTAATAAACTGCCGTCCTTTAACGATACAACACCCAAAACACCCCATCACTCTTGGAGCTACATCAACCTGAAGGGACACTAGAAGACAGATCCTGACACTCCTCGGTAAGGCAAAACCACGAGGAAGGGAAACAGTATGATCCAAATCCGGGTATGCGTGATACACGACATGAGATTCTCTTCTAATACCAAACGACTTATTAGTTCAAGTCCAAAAATTCGTGTCTATTTGAACCCTCCGATTAAATCTGAAAGTGGAGGTAATAGAAGTCCCCAAGGCGAGGGAATCTGTTATTCGGGAGACTATTGTTCGGCGCGCTCTTCAGTTTCCTTACTCTACAATGAAATCGGCAATACACCAAGGAAATGAATAAACAAGGACAGTAAACACAGAAAAGATCAAGGAACTACGAAGAATGTACATATCAAGAGGGGTACAATGGAAGAGAATACATATAAGAGACATGGGTCGACCAAAAGTTTCCCTGAGCAGGGATTGCACTCTGGGCGTTCCACTTTGTCATCTGAGTTCGGACCCAACAAGCACAAGGGATCATTCGATATGTATTTCATATGTTATTTCATCTTTCTGGCCACATGTTCCAAGGGCGGCCGTACTCTCCAACCCGGAGTTAGGTTTTGTATTGGGGAATTGGAAGTTTTCTGCTACTAAGCCGTGTATGGATACTGATAGTGACGTTGGGCGTGTTGACGTGCTTGAATTGTCAGAGGGCGCGCTCCAGTTGAGTTCCTTGTGCATCAAAGTGCTCTCGCTGTCGCTGGTATTTGATTGATTTGTTTCTTCGAAATCTGCCACCCTTTGGGCCCGATTGTTCAGCATTGTAATGAACGAGTTACTATATCTGTGCAAAGATATAAGTAGCCTAATCTTGTAGCTGGTTAATGGTAATTTGCTCACATTTTCCCCAGAACACAACCTCTGCGGAAGATGTGAGAAAACCGGTAACCCTATGAAATTTGTATGATAATCGACTTACGGACACATAAAATAACTTGTTTTCTGGGGGACACCGTGTCAGGAGTATATGTAGTACAGCCGCTGGCAACTCACTGGGGGCGCAATAGCCGGAATGATCGTACAAAGCAGGAGTGTTACTGCAACGAAGGCTTCCAATACATTGACGCTTAGCTGAAACAAGAGAACAAATAACCCTCCACTCACCACTCGCTAGATTTGTTTCAATAATAAGTCTTATCAACTGCGTCATCATTGCTGGCCGTTTCCCATCAGAAGAGGATTCCAGTGAAAGTAGCTGCACTCGAACATTAATCTAGTACTGGGACCGCATAAAATGGCACGCACGAGATATGTCATCGAGAAGGCGATGAGGACATCTGCTATCGCACTGCATGTCATCCACAGCTACGAGTATTTTTATGAGACCTGCTTATTTTGAGAAAACGGTAGACCCACAATTAAAAAGGTGTTAGAAGTTGAACGCCAGTTTGCAACTGAGCCAAGCTGCTGGTTCTAATTGTTTCACAATCAGTATGGGCCCTAGTCTTAGGTGACCTATGCATACAATTATTCCAATCCCAATCCCTCCTACAGCCTGACCGCAGGTAGTCTATCACCAAATATATTCATATCAGCAATCTCCTATCGTCACCACTGTCAATGGGCACTCACAAGGGCAATGACCAGAGTTGGTAGCCTCCACCCACCCAATTGGTGTATCCTCCAACAATAAACCCCTTGCGAGATCAATACAATAAACGAGTACATAATCGGTGTATCGAAATTGCCAAGATAATAGTCGCCCAATTTTCGAATGTCCCCATAGCCGGAGACAAACCAATGGAACCCATCTGCTATCGTCATCACCGTTTGTGCCGCTTCCAGCACAAATTGTACATGTACTTATGGATGGACACTATTTGTTATATGAATATGCCAAAAAATGGACGTGGAGACTCACCAAGAGTTCTCAGCCACCTCAAGTCGTTGGGAAAACTAACATCATAACAATCTTGAAAACCATCCATAGATTAGTATCGAATGGGCAAAGAAAGCAAGTCTTGATCATTCGCACAGTACTGTAACGTCAATAATCCAAAGAGATAGCTATTGAGGAGTATCCCGAGGAACTGATTGGAGGCAGTGTAAACATCTTTGGCAGTTATTTGAAGTCAAGTATATAGCTCACCGGACCCCCAGTTCTTCACATGGCGTCGTCATATTCAGGCAAACTTGACCGTTATTTGGAGTGCTACACTCACATTCTAGAGATGTTTGGGGGGAGTTCAGGCAACGAATTGGCCATTTGAGGGTGGGGAAGATATTGACACCGCTAGGTACGGTGTTGCCCACTTATAATGTTTTATGAAAACCCGTTCGTGATCATATCACTGGGGGCATCTCTTACCGAGCTGATTTCTGTCCTTCAATCATGGCACGGGATGTGTAAAAGTAGTTGACCGCTCGTAAGGCAAGGTAAGTAAGCTGAGTACAGCCCGGTTATCCGCAGCCATCTCAACACTTTCATCCGTCATCCGAAGTGATTGTTGGTCCTGAGAGGCGATATTATCAGCTTTTATGGCCGTTATCTATTATAGTTTGATTTTCGGGATTCTGTTACTATAACTGGCACATCGTTGGTAATCCCATCAACAGAACATGCGCGTAGCGCTTTTGGCTCTTCGGTCTTCGGTGGATTGAGTGATGGTGGATGGATAAACCTAGTATCCGAGGCTGGGCGCGCTGATTGTTGACACTGAGCATAGCTTGGTGTGTGCGCCTTGATGACATAGAATTTGGTTGTTCCCGAAATATGTTGAATTACAGAGATGAGTAGCGGCCGGAGGAAGCACAATTCTGACACAAAGTAGTGTACACGATTCCTGTCCATCAGGCGCGAACTTGAAACTACCGAGCTGCGGACAATTAAAAAACACAGCTCATGAATTGGATCAAAGAGCAAATCGATGCGGAGGACATCACAGCTTCTTCAACTCCCCTTCGCCTCCTTCGTGGTCCCAAGAGCAGCGGCAGCAACTTTGTCACAGCCAAGCCCATTTACCGCGGCGTGGTATGCTACTCTTCGCATTGGCCATAGCTCAAGCTCCGACATCCTCTTATTACTGTCACTGCCACCACCACTACCAACACCACCACCACCGCTCTCTGTCTAGGGCCGGTCGCGTTATGCGACAACGAATTCAAAGAGATTTCGACATCGGGGAAAGGTGGTTTATCACTACATGTCCATGGTAATGTGCTGTGAGTATCCACCATGATTCGGTGCATGGTGACACATGGGCGTCATGGGTACCATCCCCTTCTATTCGAGACAGATGGCAGTAATGGCGACAGGTTTCCTGGCGTCCCCTGCAACAAATTTTTTCTAAATAACCACACCGACCCCAGGCTAACATTTTTCCAACCGTTTACCGACTGGCTTTCTGTATGTCGCCCCTTCCGTAAAATACCCAGATTAAGAAAGGTCACTGACTAAGACGGTCCCCTGTTAGCTTCAAGCGTTGAGAATACGTTAAAGCCGGGCATACGGGCAGGAGAATAGTATTTGTTGGAGCCCCAGGGCCCCAGCCTTGATCTTGATAACCCCACAAAATCCCACAACCAGGTGAATGGCTCAGGCGTGCCCTACAGCCATTGATATATGAGGAGCGACTGATATTTATAGATTATGGGTCGTCTATCGTCTAACGGGTTATGGAAATGGCCTAGAAGATGTGTTCATCAACACGTTGTGGGCGTAAGAATGTAGGCGCCCAAAGTCAGACAGTAAGTATGTTGACTGATCCTGACCCTGTGTTTTTGTGACTGTCACACAAACACACTCCTTTTGCTACTTGCTCTCTGTCGTTACCTCGTTGGCGATTGGTATGCTCCGGCCGTTAGAAGAATAGACAATTTTCCCATTCTATCGCCTCCACCTCCCAAGAAACCCCCCTCGCTTGCTTGCACTGGCCGTTCATCAACCTTGAAGTCTGGATCATTCAACTGGACTTCTGCCTACTTCTGCGGGCTCACATGATTATACCAAACTAGTCTTTAGAGCAATGTCCGATCTCGGCTCTTTTTTTGGTTATTCCCCTGCAGTATGAACTTTCTGCCTTTTTATAAACAGGCAAACAAGTTCCCAACACCAAATTTCCAAATTCATATTGCTCCCATGTCCCACGTCTCGTTGGGTGGCATAAGAACGCTCGATCTATTTAAACCATGGTGGCAAATTCCGCACGAACGACCCGACTTCCCATCGCGTCGTCGCTAGCCTTTTGTCTTGCTAGAGCATCCGCCCCACTTCCGTCTGACACAATGTTACAAGACGATGAGCGAACCATTCGTGTCGCCATAATGTAGGCCTTTTCCTAGCTACATTTAATACCAGATATTCTGAACAACCTTGGCAGAGGATCAGGAATAGTCGGGCTCTCACTCGCTATCGCACTCAATGAATTTGATAAAAACAAACAAATAGCAATAGATATTTATGAAGCTGCTCCAGAACTCTCGGAAATCGGCGCTGGTATTAACATGTGGCCAAGAACATGGGAAATGATGAAGAATATCGGATTGGCGGAGGTCCTAGCTCCTCTCTTCGATCACCATCCTGACCTTGAACCTCGTGAGTCCACATTCCCTTAGTGGTCCTGTGGAAAATGTTGAACTTGATGGGAATGTCGTTAGGTATAGTCTTCGAAATCAGAAAGGCAGATCACACCAATGGTTACAAGGTTGTCGATATCATGAAAGAAGGTATTTATACCTCATCACTTATGCCTCAATATTGTCGATCTGACCAGCTACGCTCGTTCAGGAGGCGTTTTGCGCATTCATAGAGCTGACCTTCAGCGTGCTCTCCTCAATAATCTTCCTCTTCCAAACTCCTGTCACACAATCAACAGTCGATGCACACTTCATCTCTCTCGTCGCGTCCTCAACTACACCATCTCTGATTCGGGTGAAATCACTCTCGATTTTGCAGATGGATCATCCACAACTTGTGATATCCTTGTCGGTGCTGATGGCATCAAATCGACGATCAGACAACTCTTTCTCTCGAGGCTACCGAACCCAGAGAAGCACGAGCAATGCATGCATCCCCAGTGGTTAGGAACAGTTGTATATCGTGGACTTGTCGCGAAAGATGAGTTGGCCAAAGTGTTCCCGGGACACCGTGCACTCGATCATCCCGGAATCATGGTAAGTGACCGTTCACATCAAATGATGCTCGATATTTACATCTGGTCAAACCGCTAGTACGTAGGAAAGTCCAAGGTAGTTCAACTTT
>QFDT01000032.1:0-18523 GCA_003315915.1 Macrolepiota dolichaula | reverse complement strand
GTCATGAGAGAGAGTAGTCGAAGCGGAATAGAAACCGGCAACGGACGGGAGCGATGGAGTGAAAGCGCACAGCGCGAAGAGTAGAAGTGGCGATGCACGCAATAACAAAAGCGCGGCAATCGTCGAACAGAAACGTCAAAGAAGGTGAAATGATCCAGGAAGATGGGAGGGCCCGAAAAAGGGTTGGTTGTGCCCCCGTAAATAGAGTAGTCCGCCAAGAACCAGACAAAAAGCCCAGGAGGCGGCCAGAAGAGAATAGCACGTCAGACGTACCGGTGAACCATAGCGTGATCCCGTCAGTGCACATCGGGGATGAGGTTTTGATCGCGTCGTTGCCTCCTCAAAGCTCGTGCTGCGATGACTTGTCCCCATGCGTCGTCACGGTCGACAAATGCAAAGGCGGTTGGGTTGACCCTCAAGAAGTGAATGATCCAGGCGAGGCCGGACCTGTTGCCGAAGAGGCGCTTGTAACTAGCGCACTCATGAATAATGTGGTTACGTGTCTCTAGGGGAGACGCGCAGGCTGGGCACGAGGTGGGTTCGTCCGGAAAGAAGCGCGCGCGGTATGTGCCGATGGGCGCATGATTGGTGATGCAGCGCGTGAGTCGCGCTGCAAGTGAGGGGGAGTCGTGGCAGAGCGGGAGCCAAGATCCGCCGTTGGTGTATTTCGGGAGGACGATCTGTCCATTGCCTGCGGTCGTGTCGAGGAAGTGATGTCCCCGGTAATCTTGGTCATCCATCTGGTGCAGGGTTTGCCAGCGCCAGTTGAGGTAGTCGGTGATGCCCTTTCGCACGAAGGCGAGCGAGCGTCTGATAGGGGTGGGTGGACGTGTGAAGAAGCGTTTCGACCTAGATAGAAGGTGGGCGGCATGGTGGATGGACCATTTGGCGGAAGACGGGATGTCCCAGAAGACGAGCCGGTGAGAGGGGGAGGAGGAAAGCCATGCAGCGACGAAGGGAGCGACGGCGATCGAGTCTTGATGTGCACTGTGGGCGCTATAATCAAACAGACGCTTAGCGCATGAAATGGAGTCAGTAAAAATATGAATGTCCGAAATGTCCGACAAAGAGTCACGAGATGAGTCAGAGGAAAAAGATAAGGCAGAGAGTAAACCTAAACGAAGAGCGTACGATTGTGTATGAGCCTTAGTGGACCTGCTTCTAGAGACAGGACCAGAGAACCGACACTAGCACTAGCAGAAGAGACTACCTCTGAAGAGGAGACCACTGAGGAAGAAGAAACCACTGAGAAAAAACTCTCAGACAAAGAATCACATAGCAACAAGAACGTTGATGGACCACCAGACACAGAAAGCGACTACACAGACAGCAACACAGAAGAAATGTCCAATCAAGAAATAGCACCAGCAGTGCCTGCAGTAGGCCATGGAAAATCACTCATACTGGAGCCAGGGTTCTTTGATGGAACTAGAAACAAATTTGAAGATTGGTGGAGAGCCATCCTGCTATTTTTAAAGTTCAACAGAATTGAAGGGGCCAATGATAGGACCACAGCAGTACTCGCACGCCTCAGAGGAGGGACAGCAGGACAGTTTGCCTCAATGAAACTTGCACAGTTGGGAGGTGCAGACAACACAATTAGTTGGGATGAGTTCTCAAAAGAGATGGTGTCCACATTCAGAGATCACATGGAACAACCAGAAGCAGAATGGAAGATTGAAACGTTCAAGCAAAGGAACAAGAACACTGCTGACTACCTTGTAGAGTTCAGGGTACTTAAGATCAAAGCCCGTACAGACAATGCCCACGCACTTTTCCTCCTCAAAAGGAATGTACACCCAGACATAATCAAGACCATACTGGAATATCCGGCAGAAGGGATGCCCCACACGTATGACAAATGGGTCAAAGCAATCCTATCAGTTGGGAAAGAATACAAATCAACCGAGTCCAGAGACAGGCACACCACAACAGGTGTCACATACAGAGGAATGGGCCAACCCATGGAGATAGGACAACAGGAGTCCAGAGGACCCAAATGCTACAACTGCAGCATCAACAGACACACTGCAAAAGAATGCAGAAAACCGAAGAAGAAGAGAGGAGGATACTTCAATTGTGGAAAGGACGGCCACATCGCCAGGAATTGCAGAGCACCCAAGAAATCCCAGAACAGAGGAATAGAGAATGACAAAGAAGACGGAACCAAGCAGGGTTTTGTTGAAGGGTCTGATTGAGTGCAAAATTGAGACCCCATGTATCTAACTTTTCTTCTAAATCATATGTCATTCCACAAAGAAGAAAGGAAGCATGAGAGCTTCTGATAAAACCGACTATCTCAACCAAGACAGGGTCAAGGAAGGTTGAAGCAATCATCAACATGGGATGCACAGACACATGCATTGGCAGACAAGCAGCAAAGGAGTTGCAACTACCCACGACACCACTAGAAAACCCAAGGATGGTGTATAATGCAGATGGAACAACCCAGAAGCTAGTCATGGAAAAGGCCATATTTGAGATGGCAATTGGAAACCACACGAAGCACATGGAGGCACAGATATCAGACATACAGTCAGCAGAGCTATTTTTAGGTCATGATTGGATCATGGTGCACAACCCAGAAATAGATTGGAAGGCGGGATGGATCAATTTTACGAGATGCCTGGAAGGATGCAGGATACAACACAGAAATTGGGAAACCCATAATCAAACAATGAAGAGTGAAGAAATTGAAGATGACATCAAGAAAACCATGGACCCCACAAAGGCCAAAGATCTACCACAATACCTACAATGATTCACACACCTGTTCAACAAGAAAAACTTCAATATACTGCCGACACCAAGCAAATGGGACCATGAGATCAACCTAGCAAAAACAGCACCCAAGGACATGAACGTCAAGGTGTACCCTATAACAGTCAAGGAAAAGGAAGAACTCTGAGAATTTGTAAAGGAAAACCTTGCCTCAGGACACATCAGACTATCCAAATCCCCCTATGCCGCACCATGCTTCTTCATACCTAAAAAGGATGGCAGCAAACAACTATGCCAGGACTATTGGAGGCTAAACCAGCATACAATCAAGGACAAAACACCATTGCCCCTGATAGAAGAAGTCATCAACAAGCTAAAAGACGCAAAGTACTTCAACAAGCTAGACATCATATGGGGCTACAATAATGTCAGGATAAAGGAGGGACACGAGTGGAAAGCAGCATTTGTAACAAACAAAGGATTATTCAAACCAACAGTCATGTTCTTCAGAATGTGCAACTCCCCAGGGACATTTCAATGGATGATGAACTGTGTATTCAGGCAATTACTACAGGAGGGCATCCTAATCAAATATATGGACAACTTTGTGATACTGGGAAAGACAAAGGAGGAGCTAGCAAAATGGACATGCAGATTCCTGGAGATAGTGGAGCAACACAACCTATACTTCAAAAGAACAAAGTGTATGTTCAACACAATGGAAATACCAATCTTGGGTGCCATTGTGGGAGATGGCAAAGTAAGAATGGAGGGGGAGAAAATAGAAGCAGTACGAAACTGGCCAACCCCAACAAGCATCAAAGGAGTGGAGTCATTCCTAGGATTTGCAAACTTTTACCAAAGATTCATCAAGGGATTCAGTGCAATTGCAGCACCACTACACAAAGTCAAGGGCAATGCAGGATGGATGTGGGAGAAAGAGCAACAACAGGCATTTGAAGAGCTTAAGAAGAGGATAACAGAAGAACCAGTGCTAGTGCTACCACAAGATGAAGGACAGTTCAGGATGGAAGTAGATGCATTGGGTTACACAGTAGGAGGAGTACTTTCCCAACTCCAACACAGCAAATGGCACCCAATAGCATTCATGTCAAGAACCATGAACCCAGCGGAAAGGAACTATGAGATCTATGACAAAGAACTACTTGCCATCATGGAAGGGCTCAAGAGATAGAGACAGTACCTACTGGAAGCCAAGGAACCATTCAAAATCTGGACAGACCACGAGAACCTGAAGTACTACAAGGAACCCCAGAAGCTCAATGGACAACAAGCCCAATGGTACCTCAGATTACAAGACTATGATTTCACACTAAGGCACATCCCGGGAAAGACTAACACCAAAGCGGATATTCTATCCAGGAGACTACAAGGGGATGAAGAACCTGAACCAAAGGTCACAGTGCTAAAGGAGAACATATTTGTCAGAAGAACTAGAAACAAACACCTGACACCACACATCCAAATATTCTGAATAGAAAACTACCAGATCACCCCAAAAAAAGAATGGAGCATAGAAATAAGGAAGGGATGACTTGACAGACAAGTATACAAATGGGCAAAAGAAGAACCACTACGCACAGTTACAATCAACGGAATAATGTACCAAGACAACCAAATATGCATACCCACAGATGCAAACCTTCGAGAGAAGATTCTCGCAGAACACCACAATCCACCCAACATGGGACACCCAGGACAGAAGAGAATGCTGGACCTCCTCAAGAGGTCGTACTACTGGACCACAATGAAGAAGGATGTACAGAAGTTTGTGGAAGGATGCAACAGCTACCAAAGAAACAAGGTACTATGTCACAAGAAGACAACCCCACTACACCCCATACCTCCAGCAGAAGGACTATGGACCAAAATCACAGTTGACATGATTGGACCACTACCAATGTCCAAAGGAGCAGACGCAATTTTGGTAGTAGTCGACAGATTCTCCAAAATGATCTGACTCATAGCAACCACAACTGCCCTAAGCTCAAAGGAACTAGCAGAACTATACAGGGATCACATCTGGAAACTACATGACATCCCAAATATAATCATCAGTGACAGGGGACCACAGTTCACAGCAAAATTCATGGAGAACCTATGCAAGGCCCTAGGGATCAATAGAAGACTATCCACAGCGTATCACCCCCAGACAGATGGACAAACAGAACACATTAACCAGGAAGTTAAAGCATTCCTAAGACACTACGTGAACTATCAACAAAACAACTGGGCAGACTGGCTAGCAGCAGCAGAATTCCAGTACAATGACAAACAGCACAGCGCCACAGGACACTTTCTATTCTACATCAATTATGGAAGATATCCGTGGAAGGGAAACCTGTCTGCAGACTCCAAAATGCCAGTGGTAGAAGAATTCATCCAAAACCTAAAAGTGATTAGGAAGGAAGTATTGGAGCATCTGACAATGAAAGGAGATGAAACAAAGCAAAACCATGATGGCAGACGTGGCAAGAAACACGAACTATCTATAGGACAATGGGTGTGGCTTGAAGGGACAAATATCAAAACCAACAGACCCATGGAGAAGCTGAACAACTGGCGATACGGACCATTCCAAATCACCAAACAAGTAGGAGTGTCAGCATACCATCTGAAGCTGCCAGAAAACTGGATTATACATGATGTCTTCCATGAATCGCTGCTAACGCCACACCAGACACCGACCTATATGGGGCAAAAAACACTACCACCACTACCACCAGTGCTAATTGGAGAAGAAGAAGAATACAAAGTAGAAGAAATCTGAGGAGAACAAAAAAGGGGCAGAGGAACACAATACCTAGTGCATTGGAAGGGGTATGGAGATGAGCATGACTCATGGATACCCACATCCTTGTTAGGAAACACACAGGAAACACTAGAGTCTTACAGAAAGTCTCTTGCAGAGCAAGGAAAACCTATAAAAGGGGGGCAGAAAACTCCAAGAGCAATCATCAACCGCATACTTCGAACCATGTCCTCTACCAAAAACCACCAGTCTGTTACCTCACTCCTCAACCCTGAGGAACCACAAGCACATAACTCTATTACTTAGGATGTCACCATGGACAAAGTCACCTCGTCGGTCACCCAGATGATCACAGAACACAGGAAGGGAGCATCCATTGACAAAATGCTTAGCTGTGTCAATGACATTTCCAACATACAGAAGGCAGTATCTGCAGCAAAGTCTATATTGAAGGATGCATAGCTAGTCTTAACCACAATTGCCCCACAAATCCAAGCAGCAACTCAAGGACAGAGGAGACACAACCAAGCCATCAACCATGTAGAGGATATATAGGTCGACCTAGAAGACTTTATTGATGCAGACATTGGAGAAAAACTGCTATCACTATGCTCAATCCTATCAGAAGTACTAGTCCTCGTACACTATGATGGAAACAACAAAGAGAAAGGAGCGGTAAAGTTAGCACAACTTCTCATGGGTATAGACCCATACCCCCTGGAAAGTAGGAAAGCCAGGAAATCCAGAAAGACAGACAGAGAGGAAAAAGAAGCTGAAGAAGAAACCAAATGCATCCCAGCCATTGCCCTGGAAGTCAAGAACATGCTCTTCTTCCTGACAGCGCCTGAACGAGTAGGACCAAAGAAGGTCAGGGAATGGGAATTCCCCAGCACATTCACCACTCTCCTTGACAATGGAGAACTCAACAAACAATACGTTGACCACATCCTCACCACCCTACTTATTGACAAGCCCAACACCTGGGGTACCATGAAGGACATCAAAATTGCCATGTTTGCAGGAGGACCGGATCACGCCAAGTTATTTATTGCACACAGCACAATTGACGACAAGTTCTATGCAGGACCCACCAAAAAAGACCTTGCACAATTCATTGTAGGGTAACTGTGTGGTCACAGAGCATGAAAAGGGGGTAATGTTATATTCCCTTGGGGCTATCATGTACTATAATATCCATCCATTCCTATCAGCGCCCTGCCTGTCATGGACCCACTACTTCTCTATCTGCAATCCCTACATTGTTTACTCAGCTACAACGTCACTACTTACTCAGCCGCTACTACAGACTCTCCAATAGGAATACACCTACAGTACATATACACCTAGATACTCAGTTGTATTCCTTATGCTTTACCAACTTGTTGATTCCCCTTCTCTCTCATTGCCCTCAAGTCTTCATCACTTGTTGCAACCTGAGTTGATCACTTAGGAAGGTCGTAACAATTATGATAACTCTCTTTGCTCACTCAACTTGCTCTAACAAGCTTAAGCAACTGTTATATTTCCTTGGGGCAATTATGTACTATAATATCCACTCCATTCCTATTATTGCTGTTGAGTTGATATCTCCACTTGTCACATATGAGCTATATCTGTGTAGTCTATATCTGCACTAGATAAGGTTCTACCAGATGAATCTAGAGATAGATCATCTGAGACCCACACTTGATCCATGGTGGAGTACTTATGTATCCGCTCTATTCTCCATGGACCCACCTGTCCAGAGCAATCCACTGGAAAATCCTATGCTATATGTAGAACCTTTCCACCTTATGATCCTTATTTACTTCTATGAATAGTTACTTAGAATATGTATATAAACCTTATGTATTCCATCTCTATTCTGCAGTTCAATACACATCTTCTACCACTCTATTGCTATTCACTCTACTCTCTAAACTCTACCTGCCTATACATTCCAGTGAGTGTTAGATCACCTCACCACTGTGCATAGCACCATTATGGGTGCTTCCCCATAGTCCTATTCTATAGAACCCTGTTACTGCTAGGACATATTCACAACATGAAGTGGAACATCTTCTGAGGAGTCAGAAGAAGCATCAGACAAGTCATTGAACAGCCAAGGCTGCAATGGGAAGTGATGCCCATATTCTCCTGACTCAATGAGTGCAGCAAGAACTTGTGGAAGTTCTTGCTTGTTGTAGAACATGTAGGGGTGTTGCCAGGTTGTGCGATTATCCATGACTGGATAGGAGCACCATCCATTCTCAATGGCTGCCATCCAGCACATTGGGTAAGTGCTGAGGACTTTGCCATCTCCAATTATATGGCAGTAAGGAACTGCATGCATAGCTTGTTGAAGAACTGCATTAAGCTCATTGTTATCATAGATGGGGGGAAGTAGCGTGAGCCTGTAGTTGGAGGTATGTCTAGAGATGACTCTGAGGAGGTTCTGTCCCTCAGGAACTAGGATGTGAGTTCCTGGGTCCATAACATGAACACCAAAATCTACTCCATGATGGTCAAGGAAAAGGAAGAACTCTGAGAATTTATAAAAGAGAACCTCACATCAGGATGCATTAGACCATTCAAATCCCCCTATGCCACACCATGCTTCTTCATATCCAAGAAAGACAGTAGCAAGAGGCTATGTTAAGATTACCAATAGTTAAATCAACACACAATCAAGGACAAAATGCCATTACCACTGATAGAGGGAGTCGTAGGCAAGCTGGAAGATGCAAAGTACTTCAACAAGCTAGACATCATATGGGGATACAATAATGTCAGAATAAAGGAGGGACATAAATGGAAAGCAGCATTCATCACCAACAAAAGACTATTCAAACCAATGGTCATGTTTTTCAGAATGTGCAACTCCCTGGGAACATTCCAATGAATGATGAACTGTGTTTTCAGGCAACTGCTGCAGGAAGGCATCTTGATTAACTACATGGACAACTTTGTGATACCTGGAAAGACAAAGGAAGAACTGGCAGAAAAAATGTGCAGATTCCTGGAGATAGCAGAAAAACACAACCTATACTTCAAACAAACCAAGTGCATGTTTGATGCAATGGAGATACCAATCTTAGGTGCCATTTGGGAGATGGTAAGGTGAAAATGGAGGGAGAGAAAATAGAAGCAGTCCAAAACTGATCAACCCCAACAAATGTCAAAGGAGTAGAATCATTTCTAGGATTCACAAACTTCTACTGAAGATTTATCAAGGGATTCAGCAGAATTGCAGTACCATTGCACAAAGTCAAGGGCAATGTGGGATGGATGTGGGAAAAAGAACAACAACAAGCATTCAAAGAACTCAAGAAGAAAATAATGAAGGAACCAGTATTGGCATTACCACAGGACAAAGGACAATTCAGGATGGAAGTAGACACATTAGGATAAGCAGTGGGAGGAGTATTTTTACAATTCCAAAACAACAAATGGCACCCAATAGCATTCATGTCAAAAACCATGAACCCAGTGGAAAGAAACTATGAGAGCTATGACAAAGAGCTACTCACAATCATGGAGGGCCTCAAGAAATGGAGACAATATCTACTGGAAGCCAAGGAACCATTTGAAATCTGGACAGACCACAAAAACCTGAAGTACTACAAAGAACCCCAGAAACTCAATAAACAACAAGCTCAATAGTACCTCAGGCTACAGGACTATGATTTTATGCTTAGGCACATCCCAGGAAAGACAAACACCAAAGTGGACATCCTGTCTAGAAGATCACAAGGAAGTGAAGAACCCAAACCAAAGGTCACCATGTTAAAAGATATGCAGTGCATAAGGTGCACAGCTAATGATGGCATCATGTCTCTTGTGAGCCATGAACTGCCATTGGTGTAGATAGGTAGGACAGGATTGTTGTTCACATCTTGTAGATCTAGGAAATGATTTCCTTGGTATTTGTTACGACCTTCCTAAGTGATCAACTCAGGTTGCAACAAGTGATGAAGACTTGAGGGCGATGAGAGAGTAGAGAAGGGGAATCAACGAGTTGGTAAAGCGTAAGGAATACAGCAGAGTATCTAGGTGTATATATACTACTGGGGTATTCCTACTGGAGAGTCTATAACGGCGGCTGAGTAAGTATGACATAGTGGCTGAGTAAACAATATAGGGATCGCAGGTAGAGAAGTAACGGGTCCATGACAAGCGGGGCGCTGATAGGAATGGATGGATATTATGGTACACAATAGCCCCAAGGGAATATAACAGTATTTAGTGTTATTACTGGTGTGGCAATGTTGCCATAGCCAGAGAAAGCAGTTGGTTCATGCTTTTTGAATGAAGCCCAATGAGTGTTGAGCCACACTGGGGATGCATGAGATTTGGAGTGATTTGGCTAGTTTATGAGCATTGTGTTGGATGGACCATTTTCACAAGGAAGGGATATTCCAAAAGGTGAGACAATGAGAGAGGGAGAGGGAGAGCCAGCATTGAGTGGGTTCAGCAATTGCAAGAGTGTCTTGATGTGCACTATGAGTGCTGTAATTAAACAGATGTTTAGCATAGGTAATTGAGTCAGTAAAAATAGATATGTGAGTAATGCTATGGTCCAAGAAGTGCCCAACATCAGAGGAGAAAGAAAAAGCCAAAACAAGACCAAGTTAGAGAACATACAATTCTGAGTCCAAAAACAGTATACTACCACAAGAAACAACAGAGGATTTAGAAGGAAAAGAAGTTGAGGAGTCAAAAAGTAGAAAAGCAGATATGGCTGATAGTGTGTAAGGGTTGAAACCCTGGCCATACATCCCATTGTTATAATAAACTGGATATGAGCTGTTCATTAAAAGAAAAATGGAAGAAGAAGAAAGGAGTGCTTGATCCCAAGCCTTGTTAGCCTCTTTGAGGTGTCGGCAGACAGCTCATGGATCATTGTCTGTAGTGCGGTAATGTGCTAGTTAGGTAGTAAAAGTGAAATTAATATATAAATCACTAATGTCGCACTGGATCACTAAGATTACCAATACTAACTACTAGTGTGCTCGCGAATGAGTAGTGAAGGGGAGATAATCAGATAAGGGAATAGGGGTTTGGGGTTTTGATAGCTAGTGAGATAATCTCACTAGAGGGGTTTTGTCTAGCTAGTGGGTAAGCACTTGCTAACAGGGTGGTTGCTAGATGACTACGGACAAAAGTTGTTTATTGAAAATTAATAATGAATCCTAAATGACGGCTATGTCACTATAGATGCCAAGATAAAGAAGTCGTGAAGATAGTTAACAGGCCAGTAGCTAGCTGCACTGTGGTTATACCCTCCCAATCTAGTGAACATACTGACTTGTACCTTCTTGATACAAGCTGCAATAAGAACTCTAGTGACTGTTTGTTGATCAACTTGCTAGATCCAATCTATAGGAATTCCCACTAATTCAATTCACTCTCTTAGTCTGAGGTCTCTATTGACCAAAGCTAAATTTTAATTCACACTAGACAAGTCACTTAAAAAATTACTTATATATGATCTATCACTAGATGAGCTGGCAAGATTGCTTGCCCAATGTGCTTACTAGCAAGGGGTATTTATACATCGCAAGGTTAACTAGATTACAAATAAAGAAATAGTAAAATATCAGATTATTGGACTGTCAGGGCTCCACTAGCTACCCTATAACCTGGGTTGAGGGTTTGCTAGACCAATTGGAAGCCTATCTAGTTATCTCTGATGGGTGTCCGTGTGGACAGTGCTCTCGCAAGCTATAGTACCTAGCTATGTCTGTTGGTAGCTAGGGTCGGCAGCATATGACATCAGGCCGCCATGTGTACCTAAGTATTATCTCTATTCCAATATGTAATCACCACTTATTGAGCAATCAGTAGCTAGCTGGCTCTTGGCTATTGGCACTTGGGGCAGTTTTGCAGTCCTGCATGAGCCCGAAGACTTATGAGATATCTCCTCACTAGCTGGCCCTGCTGACATGTGTCTCGGTTTGATTCTGGAGGGGTTAACTAGTGTGGCTGTGTGCTGACTAATCACTAGGCTTGAGCTGTAGCCAGAATACTATATCGTGAACTGGTCTTAAAGAGTTGTTTTATTCTAGATGGACTGATGTTGCTAACTGCTTTGGGTGAATAGGATCACATTGCTAGACCTCAGGGCCCATTCACCTTAGTGATCCATTGATCTACTGATCTGGGGCACTATAGATAGTTGTAGCAAGACACTTGAACGTGCTAGCGAGGTTCCACTTGCTAGATAGACCTGTAGCTAAGGGTATGTTCATCTGAAGCTAATAGTATTCCTCCTTAATACTGTACATTTTTCTGGTAAAGGGTACTAAGGACTGGTCTCTCTAGTGAGGTTCATAGCTAGGTACTATATCACTCCTAGCAAGGGTTCCTTGACATTGTGCGCATTCTAGCTAGTGATATTCCTAGCTTCTGCAATGAGTTCACAATCAAAATTGTTTTGGCTGTAACAGCAGGGACAATGTTTGAAAACAATTTGAGAAGATGAAGTAGAAGTAGAGAAATGATCAACTACTTGGTTACCAGATCTAGCCTTGGGGTGGAGGTGTTTGAAAGTATCTGTGACAGATACACTTTTGCACATAAAGTCCAGGGCAGGAGATTTGAATTTTGCATGTTCCAGATCTTTGTCCTGGGTGAGTAATTTGAGGGGGTGGTTATGTAGTAGTGTGCAGAAGTGGATGCTACACTGCTTGGTGAGCTTTTTGAGATGGAGTTGAAGAGGAATAAGGCCTGCTATTGATTTGGCAGTGCCTCTGGGAGTGGTGTGGAAAGTGCCTGTAATCCATATGGATGCTGAGTGCTGAGTTTTATTTAGTAGGTCAATTAGTGCCTTGTTACAGATGTCATCATAGTACCAAAGTTTGAGGCCATATGTCATCACAGAGACCACACATGACTGGTATAAAAGTCTCTTCTGTAGTGGTAATAAATCTTGTACCAAGTTGCTGAGTAGGCACAGGCACTTGACAGTTGACAGAGATTTGGTTGCGTAATAGCACATGTGTTCTTTGAAGGTGAGCACTCAGTCAAAGTAAAAACTGAGGTACTAGATAAAGTGCTTGGGTTTGAGCTGGGCAGACTGGTTAGCAACTGTGAAATTCCAGTATAACAATAAACAGCAAGGTGCCACAGATTATTCTTCATTCTACATCAACTATGGAAGACATCCCTGGAAAGAAAACCCAACTGCAAGTTCAAAAACACCTATGGTAGAAGATTTCATCAAGGAGCTGACTGCAGTCAGAAAAGAGGTATTAGAGAATCTAGTGACAAAAGGAGATGAAACAAAATAAAACCATGATGGCAGATAAGGCAAGAAACAAGAACTATCTATAGAACAATGGGTCTGGCTTGAAGGGACAAATGTCAAGACCAATAGACCCATGGAGAAGCTAAGCAACTGGAGATATAGACCATTCCAAATCACCAAACAGATTGGAACATCAGCATACTGAGTGAAGCTGTCCAAAGATTGGATCATCCATGACATTTTTAATGAATTGCTGCTAATGCCACACCAGGCACCACACTATATGGAACAAAAAGCACCACCACCACCACTGCCCATGCTAATTGGAGAAGAAGAAGAGTATGAAGTGGAGGAAATCTGAGGAGAATGCAGAAGGGGCAGGAGAACACAATACCTGGTACACTGAAAGGGGTATGGAGACAAGCATGACTTATGGATCCCAACATCCTTGTTAGGAAATGCACAAGAGTTGCTGAAAAACTATAAGAAGCCCCTTGTGGAGCAAGGAAACCCTATAAAAGGAGGGCAGAAATCTCCAAGACCAATCATCAACCACACACTTTGAACCATGGCCACCTCTGAAAACTACCAATCTGTTGCCTCCCTCCTCAACACTGAGGAACCACAGGCATACAATTCCATTACTCAAGACATTACCATGGACAAAGTTACATCATTGGTTATCCAGATAATCACCAAACACAGGAAGGGAGCATCCATAGACAAGATGCTGAGCTGTGTCAATGACCTATCCAACATACAGAAAGCAGTCTCCACAGCCAAAGCCATAATGAAGGATGCACAATTGGTTCTAACCACGATTGCACCACAAATCAAGACAGCAATCAGAGAACAAAGGAAGCATAACCAAACCATCAACCATGTAGAGGACATACAGGTAGACCAAGAGGACTTCATAGACACAGATATTGGAGGAAAACTGCTGTCCTTATGCTCCATCTTATCTGAGGTACTTGTCCTCATACACAGAAGGAGCAGTCAAATTAGCACAACTCCTCATGAGCACCAACCCATATTCCTTAAAGAGCAGGAAAGCAAGAAAAACAGGAAAGACAGATAGGGAGGAAAGAGAAGACAAGGAGGAAACTGAACACATCTCCACCATCACCCTGGAAGTCAAGAATATGCTCTCCTTCCTAACAGCACTAGAACGAGTAGGACCAAAGGAAGTCAGGGAATGGGAATTCCCCAGCACATTCACCACACTGCTTACAAATAGAGAACTTGATAAACAATATGTCAACCACATCCTCACCACATTACTCATCAACAAACCTAACACTTGGGGCACCATAGGGCATCAAGATCACCATGTTCACAGGAGGACCCAATCACACCAAGCTATTCATCACACACAGCTGGGTCAACAACAAGTTCTACACTGGACCTACCAAGAAGGACCTCGCATGATTCATTGTAGGATAACTGTGTGGTCACAGAGCATAAAAAGGGGGTAATGTTATATTCCCTTGGGGCAATCATGTACTATAATATCCACTCCATCCCTATCATTGCCCCACTTGTCATGGACCTGTTATATTTCTGCTACTTCTCTATTTGCAAACACCCTATTATTTACTCAGCTACTATATCATCACTTAGCTGCCATTACAGACATTCCAGTAGGAACACACCAGCAGTGTATATACACCTAGATACTCTGCTGTATTCCTCATACTTTACCAACTCATTTATTTCCCTTCTCATCTCTCCTATCATCTTCAAGTCTTTATTACTTGTTGCAACCTGAGTTGAACACTTAGGAAGGTCATAACAGCAACCCTAACAAGTTCCCTTACCAGTCTAACATCAGCAAGGCAAGTGTTTATCTATTGTACACTACTATGCATACTTGTCATATGCTTTGCTTTCAACAGATTACTCTCAATAATCATGATCACTGCCTTGCCCACTTTCTCAGTAACAACACCAATTTTGTTCTATCAGACAGTGCTGGTTTTCCTCAGGTTAAAGATTATAGTTTTGGTATTGCCCCTGGTCCTTCTGCCAAGTTCCTGGAATTTAAGTAGTCCTTGTTAAATTTATCATTACAACTATGTGATTTGCAAGTAAAGGTCCATGGAGCAGGTGTTTGCCCACTGCAACTTGTATGACTATCCTACACCTATTATTAGCCTTGCCATACCAAGCCTCAAATGCCAGCAAACAATTTACCACAGCACCCAATGCATCACCTAATGGCATATACTTCATTCTCACATACAGAGCTACACAAGCACAACCCTCACCTACCACCCACTTGAAAGCCTGATCCAACACACATCTATCTCAGTCCCATTTTCATTCTCCAACATATCCAAATCAGGATTCAAAGCACAAGCTTCTGCAATGGCTTCATACCTTTCCTCACCATACAGATTGCCAAAAAGTAAGCTGTCTTTGATAAACTGGTGACAGAGTCTGTTGACAAAGCAGCATTAGCGCTGGTCACGCTATTGTCACATGTCACATCACGTGACAGATAAGCGCCGTCACAGGTGCTCAGACTGGATCATTGCTCTAGCCATACATTAACCATTAAAGCATTGATCACACAAGGCTATGCAGAATGAAAGCTGCATGCTTCCATTATGATGTCTATTCTTATCTCTATAGAATAGCTGACAGTTCTCCAATTGCATTTATCTGTATCTGTTGATGTATTTGTTAGCATAGTATGTAGTATGTAGATATTCTGGACCCTCTATGGTATATAAGAGCCTTAGATATGTTTATGAGAACTTTCTCTGCTTCTCTACTCACTCTCACAAGCACAACTAAGCCCTTCAAGTCTTACCACCAGCATTCTTAGCAAGGCAAGTGTTTCCCTTATTGTACACTACCATGTGTACTCATTGTACACTTTGCTTCCAACAGAGTCATGGAGATCATGTAGCATATGATATAGTGTGCATCAATCCAGTTTCAGAGCCAATTTGGGAGGGATCCTTTGTGCCTTGCTATATTACTAGAGGTGGTTGATATTTTCCCCAAGAGCACCATCTACAATGTTCACTAGTGTTATGTGACAAGTAGGAGATAAATAGAAATAAAAATATACTAACAAAGCCATTTTGCCTGACACAATAGAACCAGTGGTCACTATCTGTTATGGTTCATCTAGAGGACACCACAAGGATGGCTGCTAGGCTGGTCAACACTGAAGGATCACTTCAACAATCACCTTTGGCTGACAACACTAGTTGTCTTGAGTACTGAACTAAGACTGATAACTTCTGCTGTTAACAGACAGAAGTATGCTAAGTTCACTTGGATGATACAACAAGGAGGTTGTATTCAGAGATGAGTAGAGAAGACAAGCAGGTAGAGAAAATACAACCAAGTAGGCAAGTAAACAACATAAAGAAGGTTGAAGCTAAAACTTCAACTACAGAATGGTCCAGTATTTATACAATTCTAAGTACTTCTTACTTTACTATTTTGTTCATTGCTAACTAAGAGGAGACACTGCTGACAGGATTGGAAGGGATGTCGAAATGAGATGGTGTTTCAGAAATAAAAGCCTGTTGTGAAATGGAAGACAATGGATCTATGGAATCTGTACTATTAGAGTTCTCTTGATCTGAAAGCAATGATGATATGGAAAAGTGGCTGATATGAAGATTGACAGGGGAGTTGGTCCAGCAAAGGTTGTAGGGTTAGTGCAACAGGTACAGGTGGGAGAAGGAGGTATCTCCAACAATCTGTCTCCATCCATAGTTGTTGGATCCAGTGAGTATGGGCCAAGCAATAGTAGTCTTGTAGAGTCCATGCCAATAGATGTGGATAAAGGGAGAATTATCCCATACCTGGCAAAGGTGGTTGTTAAGGTACTGGGACTCATACCAAGGGGGTGGGGGTATTTTGTGTGGAGAGGTAGATCAGCCCAGTACTTCTTCATAGTCTGGAATATCAAGTAATTTGAAATGCCACTTGTATAGCCAATGTGAGGGGCTTATTGTTGAGACCATAACAATCCCAATCCTTAATTAGCTAGGCACCTCCTAACTTAGGTCTAGGAGCCCACTGAATCATAACATTAGAATCAAAAACTTCCCTTGGCAACTTCATGGTCCATTATACGCATAGGAGACACACACAATATATCTCTGGTGGCCAGTCTACCATAACACTGGGCAAGAACCTCAGCTGTCATTGCTTCACACTAAACAGTCTAAACTGGGTAGTACCACTATAGGAAACTGCAGAACTCCTATAGGTCAATGTCAGTAAAGGTCATCAGTAACCTTCTAGCCCCTTGGATACTATATCCAAAAGAGGAGAACACCCGTCATTTGCCTGTATTCTGGTCTGTCCACTTTCAGACACAAAACTAGAAAAGATCTTTCTGTTCCCTTTCAGAAGCAAAACTAGAAAACCAGAAGTCTGTTCCCTTTCAGACTGGAAACTAGAAAAGGAACCTCATCTTTTCCTCAAAACCAAAAACACCAACACTCCTTCAAAATCAAAATCACCACTTTTGTTTGTGATATCCTATTTTGCCCATTCACACTCCTTTGCCCCATCAAACAAATCCCAAAACACTCCATCCAGCAGGAACTGGAACAATTTAGAAATTGGGAAAACTAATTCTTAATATCATTTACTCTCCACTACCACAACTATGTCTTCTCAGAAAAAATTGCACCAAGTTGAAGCCTCAGCTTCCTTAGTATCCAACAAACCTTCCTCCCACCAATCCAGAAAATCCAAACAAATACCTCTCACTGACCACTCCCTTCCAGAACCCCAGCCAACTTTGGTATCTTACCACCCCCTGCTATCCAATGCACTACCTCTAACAAGGAGCCAAGCCCTAAAAGAACTTCCTCCAGCACCACAGCCCAGCTTGTCAGACAAGCTTCTCAGTCAGAGTCAGATTAGCAATCTAGCTCATCAACTTCAAAACAGGAATCCACCACATTTACCTGGAATCTAGAAAGAGTCATCCTTACTCCCTGGCAGCAAAAACACTTCAACACTTGGAGTCCGGAACAACAAGCCAGATTCTATGATCTTCCAGACAAAGAAAGAGTCAAACTCTAGAAAGGCCTCAAAGCTTGGGAATTAAGACAACCACAGCATTCCCCATCTTTACCAGTATTCCCCAGAGCAGATCCAATCTCACTTCCCTCCACACCAATACCCACAAGACCTCCTACAAGAAATCAAAGCAATTTGCCAAACCCCTCATCACCAAATACTAGTCCAGGACTGCCACACCAAACCTTTCAGCCTCAGCAGCCAGTCCCAACTCCAATGGCACCAGGAGCAGATCCGAAAGTCCCCAAGCCCAATAGCTTCTATGGAAACCCATATGTTACGACCTTCCTAAGTAATCAACTCAGGTTGCAACAAGTGATGAAGACTTGAGGGCAATGAGAGAGAAGAGAAGGGGAATCAACAAGTTGGTAAAGCATAAGGAATACAACTGAGTATCTAGGTGTATATATACTGTAGGTGTATTCCTATTGGAGAGTCTGTAGTAGCGGCTGAGTAAGTAGTGATGTCGTAGCTGAGTAAACAATGTAGGAATTGCAGATAGAGAAGTAGTGGGTCCATGACAGGCGGGGCGCTGATAGGAATGGATGGATATTATAGTACACAATAGCCCCAAGGGAATATAACACCATATGACTATCCAAGATAGAAGCAAGATCTCCAGATCTAGTTTGCCTCCCAACCTACAAACCTTCTGGATGCAAAAGCCAGAATCATGTTTGCCTTACTGTCACGACCCGATCCGACCGACACCCGACCGACGCTACCCGACCGACACT
>QFDT01000026.1:0-37779 GCA_003315915.1 Macrolepiota dolichaula | reverse complement strand
ACCACTCCCTCGGGCTCTCATGAAGGATAATCGAAATGTTAATCGACTCGTCGAGTTGTTGTCAAGCGTGGTGCGCGTGGTGCCTTATAGTTCCATAACACTTGAAGGGATCACAAGCTTCTCCGGTGACCTAGACACGCGCTCTATATTTCTTTTTTTCTCCCACATTTTAAAACAGAAGTCCTATTCAGCGATCGCCAAGGTCCTCCCCAGTTCTGAAAGGAGACTCCTGCTTTCACCACATGGAAGCAATGTATTCATGTTTCTAGGTTTATATTATTAATATACTGATGATAGCTATCTCGGTGTGGGTGAGGGTGGTCCGAGGCCTGAACGAGCCTGTTTCAACTTCCGAATAGTTAGTTTGCCATTTTCAGAATTCCCTCATTAATCCATCCCAGAAACATGAACCCACGTGCATTGTGACGCGCCGACACGGCCTGACCATGGGTTTAGATGGTGAGGTGAAGGTGAGGTGTGATGCAGAATATTGTAGTGGAACATTCAATGCGCATCAAGAGTGGGACCTTGATACACGGTCCAGTATTTGTGCTCGGGACCTCTGCGATAGGTCCTGGACTGTCCTGGACCGTATGAATAGACACCTAAATATGGCAGGCAAGAAGAAGAATGGCAACAAAAATTGGGAAACGTTGGGCATGATCCTCTCGGGAGTAATACATAGATCCTAATCGCCGTTCGGAGCAGGTACAGCAGCTATATGGTCCAGAAGATTATGTCCGATTCTCGCCTCGGGCATTCCCTTTGTAATTCCATTCAAGGCTCTCGCGCGGCATCTTTAGACTAGATCGCTGGTCATTCTTAGCTCTGCAGGCGTTATTATACTACTTCCGCCTCGAGGACACACTCTTCGCAAAGTCCCGTCTCACGAAGTAGACATCTAGGTAGAAGACACGGATGTGACTATCGAGAATACATGAAGTGGGGTAATGGGGGGGGGTGACTGCTTCGACTGAAGTTCCCCCATCTTTGTGTGACTGACATATCCGCTTGGATATATGTAAAATTTCGGGTTCTTCCGATATCATGGGAGCGGAGTCTCTTGCCCCGAGACTCAATCCTTCAACGAGGAAGCGATTGCAAGATCGCCCGCGGCTTGCTACCGTCGGAAGGGGATGAGGGATAGTTGAGCACTGTGAAAGATCAAGGTAAGGAAAGCTTTGTCCCATGGCTAGGGGCATGTAAGCAAACCCCAAGTTGGCCACTACCACCAGCGAAAATCCGATTGATAAAACGGTTGTAACCCAGGTGCGTGTCCATGGGGCGAGCCCTGCGAACTATAGGGGTCGGGCATGAGGTGAGTGTAATTGGCAGTCAACAAGACTGTCTTTGATCGAGTGGGAAGTTGATAAGATCCCAAACCTCAGGCCACAGTACTCAATTACTCCCTTTTCGAAAAGGAAGCTAACCCAGGGAGCACTGACTAATATCAAGGAAGTCTGAATGTCTCCAAGGATCAAATAGTGACCTGTATATCACGAAATACTTAGCAGGGCATAGTTTCCGAGTAGATGTCCAGGTCAGAAGGAAATTCTAAATATGAGTCTTCAAAAGGAACGACTGGGCGTGAGACTTGCGCCCAAAGGACCCACAATGTCAATATGATCATTACCTGGAGATTCGCCATAAGGAAATGGTATGTCTGATCATATTGGGATTACGACGTCACGGGTCAGATTGAGAGCCAGAAGCTATTAAGGCTCAAGGTGACGACATTAGAGTATTTTAATCTAGGACATAAGAAAAAAAAACAAGACATTCGGGGCTTGGGTTGGTTTCTGGAGATGAGGTGTGTGCCGTGATGGGACCCTGCGAATCAAGTGATGGGACCTGGATGGGATCGACCCTCCGCTGTCTTCTATCCTCATTTCTTCCTGTCATGCCTCTGAAAGATGGTCGGGGCTCCAGTGAACAACAAAGGTCATCCCGGTTTCATCATGGTTCTGCAGACATTTAGGCTGATTCGTGGTCAGACTCAACAGTGTGAAAGTCACCTACGGGGATACGTCAAAGGTAAATGGTTTTGTGTATCGATCCTTCGAAGCTGCAATACCCATGTACACCCCAGAAAAATAGCAAGGAAGCCTCTGCGGATAACGTGTACGTACCCTCACAAACTGTGACCTTCCACGCGTTTACCGTTCTGTTCTTGAATCTGCCGCTGCTTAGTCCTGGACCCTCGAAACCACGAGCCACCACCGCGCGAAAGCTACAAAGTCCTACAAAAGCCACGTCTGACACAGTATTCAAGGTACGAGAGAAGTGCCTCTGGGCTTTTAAGTACCAAGCAGCGACTCCGCTATATAGGCGCCTGAGAATCCCATTCGAATAGTCGATTTTCGGTATGTCCCTCGTGTTCGAGACCTTATCTTGAGGAAGCTGAAAAACGTTATTGCTCAGTACCGAGACGTCACCTCAACGTATGCATACAGATTCAAGTGTCGACGGATCGGAGAAATCGGGCATGACAGCCAACAAGCCAACGCACCGTCACAGCAGGTCGTCGTCATCTGTTATAACGGTCGAAAACACGAACGAGACCAACAAACCGACATCCTCAGTTCCCTCTCCGCGTGTCAAGCCAGCTTCCGTTGTCTCGAGGATATCCCAATCTGAGAAGTGCGCTCACTCTTACTTATTACCTGTCTACCGCAAACCTCGACTGTCCTAGCCGCTCACAAACGCCCGCATCGGAGATCAATCATGACAATGTTTCAATATCCGATAGTCTTGCGGATACTAGCAGTATTAGTGCCAATCGGATTAAGCGCACTGAAAGTGAACGAAAGGAATATTTCGAAAACGAGCCAGAGTGTGGCTCCATTGAGCCTCGCCGTGCATTTTGCACGAGGTGCAAAGATTGGGTGCGATTGTCTTCTCGACAAACTTACTATGTCAAACCTTGGGAGGTGCATCGAGCGAAATGTGATCAAAAATTGCCGGTGTGCGTGTCTTCACGTACTCCGTCCATTGCTTTTGATTGACCTAGCGTAGAGAAAATACGTACAAGGATCTCGGGATACTCGCTTCTATGCCATTCATCGTACCCAGGAATGAGAAGACTAGGGCAGCCCTTTTGGAATTGGATGACACTGCTGAGACTGTTACGTCCAACCAAATCAAGTGCAAGACATGCAATCAGTGGGTACCGTTGGAAAAGAGATATAGTATAAAGTGCTGGACGAGACACAAAGGCGCCTGTCATAACAATCTAAGGTATGCCGCCTTCTCCTACTCATGCACCCAGACACGTTATTGGCTTCCTGCATAGGCCCAGTGATATCGAGAAGACATTGGAGCGAAAACTATATTTCATGTGCGACCGGCAGTTTAAGAGCTTCCGAGATAAACACACCGTCGAATGTGCTGTCTGCAACGAAGATGTCGCCCTCAATCCTGATTTGGAATATGACTTCGACTGGTGGCTGGACCATAAAGAAATATGTCAGATGTGCGTCTCGTCCACCTGTCACCTCACTTCGAGTAACTGAAATTCCAATTCAGTACTTCTGACACTCACCAAGTGAAGCCATCGGTCAGGCATCAAGCGAGCGCACACCCCAGGTCCGGTTCGGCAACTACAAGCGCGACCAGTCCCGCGAAAGCTGAATCCCCTGCGGCCCAAACCCAAACTCAGCCTTCGTCAGCAACAGCCCTACCTGAACCAGGGCTCGAAAAAACGCCAGTTTTATCGACTACTGACAGCGAGCGCACGCTCGTCCCGTCTTCATCAGCTTCTACTTTGCCGCCATCAATATCCACACCCTTAACTTTGGCACCGACTTCTACCTCGCCCCCTGCAACGACCTCAGCCTCACTTGCCAATTCACACAAGCGCAAACGTGAATCACTCGATGATGGAACTGGCGTTGCTGCAGAAGACCAGTCAACTGTAGATGTGGATGAGGATGGGGAAAGACCTGCAAGACGCCCACGAACAGAGAACTATGTTCAAGAGGATAGAGATGCACCCAGTGGGCTGGGATGGTTCCTACTGCCCTTCAAAGCGTTTGTGAAAGGGTTCAAAGAGAGTTTGACGACCTCGGATTCATAGTGGACACCACCTGATACGCGTGGCTTGTGCCGTGGAATGATCAGCAGTCTAGATCTACATTTCTACTTCTATAGAGGGATTGGATTTTTATGTGTGGATAGGACGGTCTCAACTGGGTTAGGATGTATGCACTAGGCGTGGATAACCATGTTTAGCGTCAATCTTGATGCTGAAGCGCTGAATGATCGCTCATTTAGCTGCCGATGAAGAGCTTTCATTAAATTATGCCGGCTGATATACACTAACATAGTTAATCCTCCATTTAGCATCTACAGACCTCATCAGTCATCACGTATGCATTCAGAAAACCTCAAGCTTACTCTTGAAATTATTCGGGTTAGCAACGGCCTGCTGGCAAGTCCCCGGGCACCCAGCACTGGTATATGTAGCACCTGCCCAGTCACCACAAAGCGTCGTATCAATAACCAACGAATGACTATAAAAATGTGTCATATCGCAGGTATCCGCACTCCAGAACGCCACAGGCGGACCCCATCCAGCAGGGTTCGGGCTCTCACTTTGGATATCCAATGGAATTTCGCTCCGCGCAAAATGCCATGCCTTGATACCGCTACGGTCCCACAAGTGGACAAAGACCCCTCCCCCGGCGGTGTTGAATGCGGAGCCGTAGGAGCGAGAATCGGTGTCGTGGTATGCGCAGCCGGTGTTGTCGTTGCCGATGGTCGCGCATTGTGTGGTTTGGCCTGATTGGCCTGTGACTTGGAGGATGCCATGTGAAGCTATGCACCCTCCAGTGGTATGGAGGGTGTACTGGTTTGTCACTTGGTTATGGACGCCTTCCAGAATATCGATTTCACCTATGCAAGGGATATTTATTGTGTGGATATAATTTGCTGGAGGGTGCTTACCGCCAGATGGCCAATTGGGGCCGACGGACCAATATGCTGGCCAGAGACTACACCCTGAGGGCATTTGTGCAAAGTCTGCGATGAAGAGCCCGCCGTTAAATGTTCTTGTGGAAGTTATTCGGACTCTTGGTACGGGAGTTGAGAGGATATGAGATGACGGGGATATAAGGGAAGGAAACGTACGAATCGCGTTTCTGACCCGGCTGTAGGATAGTCATGTCGTCTACTGCCAGGACGGCTACACCCCCGTCGACGTACACCAGGTGCTTGGACAATGCGTCGCCTTGGTTTTGATAATTGACCAATCCATGAGTCGGGTCCTCGTTCGAGAAGAATTTCCATTGACTATATAGACATGTCATTCATATCAACACCACCAAATGCGGATTGATTTGGGAGAGTAGGCTTTACTTGAAGAAATCTTCGCCCTTATAGATGATGTCTTTCTTGAATGTCCCCCCAGAATCCCGCGCGTTCATCGAGGGTTCGGTAGTTGAATTACCAAGCCTATCTTGACGCGCAACAAACCGACGAGCGGTTTGACGATGCTGGTGAAAGGTATGCGCGGGTCGACTCGGGCTTCTCCTGAGGTCGCTCCTGGATAGAACGCCAAGGGTGAAGGAGAGGAGCAGAGCGGATTTCAGTAGCATGGACTCCCAGATATTTCAATGACGGCGTAAAACAAGACGATAGGATTCTGGGATTGGAGTGTTGGTGACCAAGGACCTGCTTGTCGTACGTGCGCACAATCCGTCAAGGACTGGAGGAATCCGTCAAGGATTGAAGTACTGAAACTTTGTGTCAAGTCGACCAGGTAGCCAGACCGGTGAGGAAGGTATATTGTTGGATTAGTAGACATTTATATCATACGGGGCTGACACGAATTGGGACCCTCGAGGCTGACAACTGTCATGAAGCAGCCCAGAGTAAAGACCAACAGGAGGGAGAACTATTGGTATCCAAGTCTTTCAAGAGCCTGTGTCGTAGTCAACGACACGAAGAGAATACCAGGAGGTATGAACAACCATAAACCCCCTGGATAGACCTGCACGAATTTTATGACTGGGTTGACTGTTTCATGTCGATGGAACGATATGGAGCATTAATGAACATTTTCCAGGGAGAACTATCCTCGGTGAGTGTTGTTTTTTCGGGGTAGGAGGTCCGATGGGCGAGCAACAAGATATCTATCAGACAATGCACCTAAAACGCTGCCTCTCGTCGTGGTCAACTAGGAGACGACTAGATTCCGTGGGAGGTCATGAATACAATGCTCAAATGATGACAAACTCTACGAACCTGCAACTCCGGATCACCTCTGAAGATCTGAACATGAGCTCCGTCTCCACAAAAAGTAGACTCCTTTTTTATTTTCCAGGACCCGTATGTAGCGAGAAAAACAGGCTTGGGACGAGGGCACCGCCATTGAGACGATAGTGGGTATCAACACGTGTGTGGTTGTGGATTAACCCGCATTACAATTACTCAATTGTTCTTCCCGCTGATTCCTGCTTCAACCGTTGACGGCTCTCCACACGCAAACACTCCATCATGGAAGGTCTGTCCTTGCTCTCCCCATTCCCTCGCACTTGTTTTTAAATAAAACTTCTATCTTTAGTTGATTCTCCGGCGCTCGATTTCAATAGGTTTCCAGAGGAACTACGCGAAAAAATCATAGATGCTTGCGATATTAGGACCATGACCGCGCTTGCGAGGACATCAAAATATTGGGACCGCAAACGCAGCGAATGCATCTATTTCCGCACCCTCGGTATCCTCACGGATTTTCAACTCGACCCAAAAACATTCCTCGAGTTCCTCACACGGACATCGAGCATCATCTCCGGTTCCACCGCCCTCCTTGTCTTTTTCCCCGGGTTGTTTACCCCTGGCGACCTCGACATCTACTGCCCCGAGGAGAAACTTGGCGATGTTCTCGATTTCCTTAACACGTTTACGGAATACCGCTCGCCCGAGGAAAGTCCTTCAAAAGAAGAAATTGTCAAAGATAAAGACTACGAGGCTTGGACTTTCAGTGAGAAATACATTGCCAAAGTCCTTAAGCTCTCCTGCCATTCTTCAACAAAACCCAACCGTATAGACCCAACTTTGATCAACATCATCACAGTGCGAGATGTCCACCCCATTACCGCCATATCGCACTTTCACTCGACCCCTGTGATGAACATCATCACAGGCAAGGGTGTTATATGCATGTACCCCGAGCTCACATTACGGATGCGAGGAATTATCAATACCCACAGGCATTCCACGAGATCGACGGAAAAGTTTGGAATGTGCCTCAACAAGTACAGGCAGAGAGGTTTTGACTTGGCTCTGACATTGGGCAAGTGGCCCGGGTTGAGGCCAAACCTAGCGAGGCGTAATACACTGGAAAATATCCCACTGTGTGTTATTGCATTCCCGAAATTTCCGTTTACTGCTGGTATGAAGAGGGCACCAAAAGAGGTGGTATTGGAGGAGGATGACTGGCTCCTCGACTGGGAATTGAGTGAATGGAGGGTTTAGTAAAGGGAGATGTATAATTATCCAGTGAATTCAATCGTCCATACATTGGATGATTGTCAAGGAGAATTAATTGATGGGGCTACGTCATGAATGAATACAATATATAAACCATCTCCTTCCTCTGCTAATACAACCAACCATGCCAGTCCCACGACACATCTTCGAACAGATAAAGGCACTTATACCTCCTCTCAATGGTACCTTACACAAAGGCCAATCTGGTCAGTGCAGCCACAAGATCAACTTCCATACACTCTGCCTTTTGAAGAATCCTTGCATTGACCTATACTGAATATCCAGGGAGAGTTGGTGTCCTTGGAGGTGCATTGGAGTACGTGTTTTCCGATATAAGGCATATTATTTCTGAGCCTATGACTAGTTACACGGGAGCACCTTTCTTTGCCGCGATATCCGCCCTCCGTTTCGTGAGTGGAAAACCCACCCAACCGACACTTACTACATCTAGTCCTTGTCTAGGGCGCAGACCTATCTCACGTCATATGCTCGCCAACAGCAGCAGGGCCCATTAAATCCTATTCCCCAGATTTGATCGTCCATCCAATCCTCCGACAAGAAGCGTAAGTCCTCTACTACTCTTCAAGTCACTCACATTCATCATCTCCCAGACCCATCGAAACTGTGAAATCCGAACTCGAATCCCTCTTTTCACGCCTCCACGTCCTCGTCGTCGGCCCTGGTCTCGGACGTGAAGATTACATGCAACACTATGCCCGCACAGCCGTCTCCATCGCCCGCAAGCGCAAGATGTTCATCGTCCTCGACGCCGACGCACTTTACATGATTGGGAAAGACAGATCAGTCATACAAGGTTACCGCCGTGCGGTTGTCACACCCAACGTTGTCGAATTCAAAAGACTTTCTGAACAGGTTGGTGTAAATCCGGATACACCGCCTGATCAGAAAGCACGACTGTTATCGAGGTTGCTTGGGGGTGTGACCGTCCTTGAGAAAGGCGCTCATGACGTCATTGTTACAGATACAGAGGGAGAAGAGGCTGATCTTGATGCAAGCCAGTTACAGGATGCAGATCCAGAGAAGGAGAAGTTTAGTGAACTTGTCGAGGTCGATACACCAGGTGGTTTGAAGAGGTGTGGGGGTCAGGGTGATGTCTTAAGCGGAGCTGTCGGCACTTTTCTCGCCTGGGGTCGGTGCTATGAAGATGGTGCCTTTGGGTGGGTCTCAAGGGGGAAAAAGGTAGTTGGTGTACTGAATTTTGCTTTCTTCGCAGTGACAAAACCATCCCAGTATCCCGGATGCCACTTTTAGCTGCCGTTGGCGGAAGCATGGTTACTCGAACGGCTAGCCGTTACGCGTTCACAAAAACAGGAAGGAGCACAGTTACTCAGGATATGCTTTCTGAATTAGGTTATGCATTTGCAGAAATATTTGGCCATGACGACCAATTCGGAGGGAAACTGTAAGTACGGATATGTAATGATCTTCTAGACGATTATGTCGCTTCAGTCTCTAGTGCCTTCCTTATCTGAACTACGCTTTGTTTTCTTCTGTCAACTAGTGAATCTATTATACACAAAGTGCCCGCTATTCATGAATGGGTTCTGGAAGTTTACTGTGCGGCGCATGCGTCAAAAAGAGCGGTGAAAGCAAACTCACGAAAGAACTTACAGTGATAACAGTGGGTTTGTCGACACCGAGGTACTGCTTGAGCTTGCTGATCTCCAAAGCAACTTCAATCAATCCCTTCAAACCATCGGCGGCGCTCCTGTTGAGCTCACTGGCGGGCGCATCGGGAGGTAGGTACCTCTCAACGTACATACGTACGGTAGCACCCTGGCTTCCAGTGCCACTCAACCTGAACACGACACGAGAACCATCGCTGAATGTGACCACCTGTCCTTGGTTCTTGGACACGGAGTGATCAATGGGATCGGTGTATTCAAAGTTGTACAAGCCCGAGATGGTGAATTTGTTATTGGTCGAAGCGGAAACGTGCTCGGTATTGTTGAGCGAACCAGACCTCAAGGCTTCGTTCAAGTTGTTGACGAGTGCGTTAGCACCATCAGAGGGAACTTCCTCGTAGTCATATCGGCTGAAGAAGGAGCGGCCGTATATCGAGTAGAATTCTCCTAGCAGGTCATTGATTCCGATGAGCTTGTTGGGAGAGTTGGCATTGGCAGCGGCAATAATGTTGAGCCAAGCTAGATAGAATCGTTAACAGAGAAGGATCATCATATCTATCATCGCACCCACCGATAACTGCCCAAAGACCATCCTTTTCACGAATATGGTCAGAACCAGTCCCGAAAGATTCTTCACCGCAGATGGAGAGTCTACCGGCATCCATCAAGTTGCCGAAGAATTTCCAGCCTGATATCGATGATATCGATGAGCAATGTCCACAAAGGGCCTGAGACGGGCCATAACTTACCGGTCGGAACCTCGAAGTATTCCAGACCCTTCTTTTTGGCGACGAGATCAATGGCCCCGCTAGTGGGCATGCTCCTAG
This sequence comes from Macrolepiota dolichaula, assembly GCA_003315915.1. NCBI lineage: Eukaryota > Fungi > Basidiomycota > Agaricomycetes > Agaricales > Agaricaceae > Macrolepiota > Macrolepiota dolichaula. The sequence continues at coordinate 27,818 of QFDT01000026.1, read as the reverse complement.
CGAGCCCCTTAACGCCTCCCTTCTTGAAGTAGGGGATCACGTCCGCCCAATGGGCGATGATGGCCACAGAGTCTGAGGGGGTGACAAATGCACCCTTTCCATAGATCATGTTCCGGTCACCGTCACCGTCGCTGGCCGCACCGAATTGAATGTTGTTCTTCTCGACAGCATCGACGAGAGAGTGGGCGTAAGTCAAGTTGGGATCAGGGTGTCCTCCACCAAAATCGGGAAGAGCAACGCAGTTTTGAATGGAACCTTCACCAAGACCCAGAGTATCAACGAAGATAGCGCGAGCGTAAGGGCCTGTGACGCCATGAAGTCCATCGAAAAGGACTTTGAAGTCATTCTTGTGCTGTACCAAGAACGACTTGATGAGAGGGAAATCGAAAATTCCTTTCAAGAGAACGAGGTAGTCGGCAACAGAGTCAATAACGAGTACTTCCGAGGGGCCGAAAGCAGTGTCGCCAATTTTTCCGAGGTTGATCTGAACATGACATCAGAATTTACCAAGTAGACTCGACGGTATAATCGACTGACAGGAGGCGCATCGACAACCTTGTAACTCGAGATGGTCTTTGTTTTTTCAAAAATCTTGTCAGTAATGTTCTCCGGAGCGGGCCCACCGTTGGACACATTGTATTTGATACCGAAATCATTGTTAGGACCACCAGGGTTGTGGCTAGCGGTCAGGAGGATACCGCCAGTAGCCTTGTACTTGCGGATGATGTTGGATGCTGCCGGTGTAGAAAGGATACCGTCCTTCCCAACAATGAATTTGGCAACTCCATTGGCAGCACCGATTTTGAGGATGATCTGGACGGCCTCTGGCGAGAAATAACGACCATCGCCACCAATAACGATCGTCGAGCCCTTTGCCTCAATAGAGTCAAAGATGGACTGGACAAAGTTCTCGGTGTAGTGCTAGGCGACTCGTGAGTTTCCGGAACGAACGTGCGTCTCCGATGTTTTTACCTCTTGCTGGAAGACCTTGACACTATGTCACCATGAGCACATCTCTGCGATCAGGACGATCATTTGGCACATACCGTTTCCTAAGGCCAGACGTTCCGGGTTTCTGTCCTTCGTACGGTTTTGTCGCGATATCTTTGACGGGGTAGGACATGATTGTTGAAGAAGAGGAAGCTTAGGCTGACCTGCGTAAAGAATTGCGAGCCTATATATCGATTCAGGATGCGAGTGATGTCAGATATGAGTCATGTGATCGTTCTTGAAATGCCTTGATATTGGTGTATGTGGGGCCCTAGCAGATTAAATCTCTACCATCATGTTCATGTGAAGGAATAACAGTCCTGCAAAAAAGGTTAGCAAAACACGCTGCCCCCCACAGCCCAAACAACACCGCCTTTCGGTATCAGCCCTACCATCAACCCCACTTCAACACACGCTGTGTTGATCCACGAGTGGCCAACGTGAAATGAGAATTACACCAATGTACACGGACGCCTCGAGGATAATACATTCGACGGAAATGCGTCCAGAACTGGAACAAAGCTAGATAACACCTTCTTTCCTTCTCTGTCAGTTGATCCCCTCCGTGAGGGAATAACGTCAGAAATTGTGTTTGTTTTCTGACCGACCCTGGTAAGGCGCACCTTCCCCAACGGTCATTATGGACAGGGCCAATCATAGTCGGTATAAATCCTGGTGTGGTATTGTGGCGAGAGAGCCTCGTGCACAATGGTGAAGGACACAAGAATTTGATACCCGAAAATGGAAGGTTGTGATTTTCACAGCCACAAATGCCGAAGGGATTGCAAACGCGTGGTTAGTATCGGCGGTATATAAATATCGATTGCTGTATTCAATCTTTCTCAGACTTTCCAACCAGGATTTACGCACTTTTTGACCCAGAAGCAACTCTCGTACCAATACCCAACCTCTTCTAATATGGTTACCAAGATCCACTTTCTGGTTATGATCCATGGGATGTGGGGCCAGCCTAGTCATCTGGCCGCGTTAAAGAAGGCTCTGGAAACCAAATTCCCAGAGGCAAATGAAGACGGAGAACAGCTTGATATTCTAGTCGCCGAAACGAATCAGAGTGCGGCAACATACGACGGGATTGACTGGGGAGGTGAACGCGTTGCCGACGAGGTGCGCCACTTCTTACCGTTCCACAGCTTTGAGTGCAATGTGGCGCTGACTATCTCATAGGTTTGTAAGCGACTGAAAGAACTGGGCGAAAACGATAAGAAAGTCGTCAAGTTCTCCGTGACTGGGTATAGCCTTGGTGGTCTTATTGCACGGTATATGTTAGGGTAACGTTATTTTCACTAGTCACTGCGACAACTGTCTTACTTTTGATCATAGCGTTCTCCATCGGCGTGGCATGTTGAAAGATCTCGAACTTGTCAACTTCATTACTGTTTGCACTCCTCACCTTGGGCTGCTCAAGTATCCCTCCATAGTTTCGTCGTTGATAGCATTAATCGGCCCGAAGATTCTATCGAAAACTGGGGAGCAATTTTATTGTCAGGATTCATGGGCCAAAACCGGACGTTCGCTCATCGAAGTCATGGCCGACCCTGGTAAGCGCGGAATCAGCTCATTGAACAGCCGCTGATTTCCTTCAGATGGAATATTCTATCAAACTCTGTCACAATTCAAACATCTGAGAATATACGCAAACGCGTGAGTTCAATCTCATTTCATGTCGGGTGTACCCTTTCCTCACGGGCGTTAGCATCAATGATGTCACCGTCCCATACTGCACATCAGCTATCGAAACCAAGGATATCTTTGCGGAATATGTATCCAACGGTATCAAAATGTACGTCTGGATACATTTGTATATGTTCCGGTCACTAACATCATGATAGAGAAATGCACAAGGAATACGAATACGTGATCGACAAGTACACCATACCTGATATCCCACCTCCGAAACCGGCGCCTCTGTCACAGGAATGGTTTGACAGCCTAAGGCCGAGGCCCCTTTTACCTCCCGCTGCGCAGTTTCGCTTCCCATTCAATATCGTGAGTGTATTAGGTATAGCTAGTCTGGTGACATGAGAGCTCACGCGAAACGCATAGGTCGTCTACTCCATGCTTCCGGTCCTGGCACTCCCGGTCCTCTCCTACCTGCTATACCGCTTCTCCATGGACTCACATGCCTCGCGGGCTCGCATCAAGAAATACGAGTCTGACGAGTCGTACCGCGAGAAACTTGTGTCCATGTTCCACGAACTAGAGAATGAAATCGAGAGCACGGCCGTGGATATTGTCGATAGCAACGAAGGGGAACCATACCCGATCATCAAAGCGAAATTACACCCCGTGGTGACACCGGTACAGAAGAAGATAGCGAAATGGTTGAATCAACTTCCCCTCAAAAAGGAACTGGCGTTTTTCCCTTGGGTTAGGAATTCACATGCCATGATTGTGTGCCGTGACTCGCACCTCTTCCCGCGACACAAGTTGGGCGAAAGTGTCGTGCAGCACTGGGCGGATCACTTCATTTTTTGAGTGTTCATAATCGTTCATCTGGCCACCGATTTGACCGGTGTAATATACTCATGTAGATAAAACCACATACTCATACCCTTATCTCGTTTCAAGTACATATGTAGATGACAATTGTTAATATGACAGGCACTGATTGCGTAGTGGAAACTTATTCTCGGGGACCGGTGTCTCCGACTCTAGTAATGCAGGATATACTATAACGTTGCCGTTGTGCCGCTATCGTGTATGGACTGCGGCAAGGAATAGACTAGCCGATGGGCGTCGAGTGTTGGACCTCAATTCCGGTCCTGTGCGTCTCAACGTCGGTAAATAGCACATGGCGACTGATGATAGCATATGATTTATTTCATTTCCCTTTTGATTCGGACACGTCCAGAAGATGACAACCGGAGACTGATACCGCATATTACAAGTGAGGTGTTTCGCGCGCACTGCCCTGTGCATCACATAAATAAAATGGACTTATACATTGGATTTTCGCACTGAGGAAGACGGAGGTTGTAGACCGGCCCATACGAACTTGCACTACAAATTCCGATGCAGGAGAGATACAATAACGAGTAGGGGGATGATGTCTAAATAATAGGGTAGTAGATTAAGGGGGGCATCCTCAACATGCCTGTCGAGGCTAGTATTACGAGAGTATACTAAACTATCTATGTAGCGATACAGAGCAGCAACGCGGTCCGTCATATTGAAACAGCAAGATATCAAAAATGATAGATGAAAAAATGTCCATGTGGTATGTATATATATATGTGCACATCAACCGAGGAGGCGTAACGGGTTGTTCATCGAGAATAGATATGAAAAGAAAAGCAGTGAGTCGTGATGATTTTGATGGTGTGGCGCTGCCATGTAATGAGACTGATTTCAACAGCGGAGGATTGCGAACAGGCCCAGCCTCCAGCGCCCCGCTTTTCCCTAGAACCTTTAATAAGTATGGTAGCCACGGGCATCAGATAACAGAGCAGGCTGAGACGCGAGTTGGAATTGTGGCTGGGCTTGTTGCAGTGCCATGATACTCCTCTTGCGAGAAGCAGCGGCAGTGACAAAGACAAAATCTTTGGCGTAAACAGACACCCGTTTTTGCTTCCTCGTCGAGCAAGTTAATGTCTTCCACATCTTGACGATGCGACGCTCGAATTGTTTGGTATGCGAGGCGTGGGTGCTGGGGGTGTATGAAGATCTAGATGAGGCGTATGAGAAATGAATTCGGTGATTAGGACAAGATAGGGAACTCACTGTTCACTGATATCATCGTTGGCCAGGGGAGAGGACCAGGAGAAATGAGGGTCGCGGGCGATGATGGACATTATAGAGTGAGATTGAGGGAGTGCACCGTAAAATGAGAGGGAAATGAAAGATGGGATCCTGGGGAGAGGGTCTAATATAGGTGTCGTGAGGGAGCAGTGAAGGAGACTAGGCGGAGAGTGGATCTATTTAAAGAGACAAAAGAACGGAGAGGTACCTGGAGGAGAGAAGAGATAGAATTGCAGTTGGAGTTGAAAAGAGCGGAGGGGGCAGATCCAGATCGCGCTGTGGCAGCACATCCAGCCACAGCTTATAAGCATTTTCATACAAGGTCACCATTGTGTCTACAAATGGTCAAGGCAGTGTGCTTAGCACTTCTCTAAATCCACGCTCATTGTTCTCTGTTGTCTTCTATTTGCCCCGACGCTCTCTTGTTCTATATTGAGCACGGACACCGTGCACATGCTGTCAGGGAGACAAATGCCTGTCAACGTTCAGACACCCTATCAGTATCAGTCCTAGATAGTGAGAATTCTGACAACTTTATACAATAATCATAAAACAATGGGTATCGCACAACTGATGCATTCACATCATTGTACGTCAAGTGCGATTAGTGCGTGGTTAGTGTTACCATAGTCTATCTCAGGTATACAGTTACAAACTCATGAATTATCAGCGATCGTTTCCAAGGTCAGACACCATCTTGCTACTTTCTCATGTGCTTTGACCTATAAAAAATACTCAATGTTCGGTTTCCTTGAGAAGAACAGAAGTCTGGATACCTTGCTTGCATCAAAGTTGAGAACTTGCAATCCTTCAAGTGACGTGGCACGGGATAGTGCGACGTACGCCTGTCCTATATGCCCAGGGATATCAACAATCTAAAAAACAAAAAGAATCAAGTGCCACGAACCCTTCTCGAAGACTCGACTGAGATCAACTTTGACACGATCCAGGGTCTGGCCTTGTGATTTGTGGATACTCATCGCCCATGAAAGAATGAGCGGGAACTGTACCCAAGTGCATCAATTAATCATAAAATCTAAAAGACAAAAGAGCAGAAGTACCTGGGTTCTGCTGACCTGAATTTCTCCGCTCGGTAGCTCGACCTTCCACGTTTCTGGGGTAACCAGCACCCTTTTTGTGCTGCCGTTAGACAAAGAGAAGTCTACCAAAGGATATTCCCCCGCGTTGGCTGTCTTTTTGGGTATTGCACTGGTAACGCCCACTCCGTTGGCAGTATCATGACCAGTTTCATTCGCGTAGCGAGCTGGATCAACGAACTCAATCACACGACCCATCGTGCCGTTGACCAACTGCTCATCCACATTCTTGATCAGCATAACTTGGGCATCAACTCGAAGCCAGAGATCTTTAGGAGCTAAGAAGTTGGAAAGCATCTTATTCCGTTGTTCAGGATCTTGGAGTATACCACCATCTGAGGCAGTGAATTTGGCTTCCTGAGTGAGGAGACGCTGCATTCGTTGTCCATTGGATTTCTCAACATCTTCGCGGCGGGGGAATCTGAATGGGAGGGTCAAGGACAGGGACAGCTAAGGTTATGCAATCGTACGTACAGTTCTGTCGGTCCCAGCCCATCATCATAGACGATAGGCCTCGAGAGGCTCTTGAATTTAGCGATTGACTTTGCACTTAATCGTCCAAACCGCATCTCGTTCAACATGTCAACAAATTCTAAACATCAATCAATTTCCCATTATTGAATCAGATCCAGTCAACTTGCGCACCTTGATCTTTCTGTCGGAAAACTTTAGTCAAGTTGAACGTCCTCTTGATTGCAGACGTCCATAGCTCTGCTTCAAATGCAAATTTGATTTGTGCGCCTGCTTTATTGACAGGAGGAAGCTGAAAGAAGTCTCCAGTAACAATGATCTGCGCAGGTAAACATTCAACCCAACAAAACAGCTTTCGATAGAACCTTGACCCACTTGAATGCCACCAAAGGGCTCCGAAGGCCGTTTCCTTATAGCGCTTCCAATCCTAGACAACTTGTCAAATAAGTCTCCGTCTACCATAGATACTAAAAGAACAGAATCAGCGAACTCGAACTCACTAACAAAATGAAGGTATACCTTCATCAATAATCAAGACCTTTGTTTTCATCCACCGCATGAACGCCTTCTTATTTTTCCTAACCCTCTCGACGAGTTTTTCGACGGTATCGTTGCCCAAGCCGATGCCAGAGAAAGAGTGAATGGTGATGCCACCGATGTTACACGCGGCGATGCCTAATACACAAATAGCATTAGTTTGATATACAAATGAGATGAGACACAAGGAAGCGAACCAGTAGATGCAGTAATAGCAACGGCCTCCGGCGCCTTATGTTTACTTTTTAAGGTCTTGATGATCTCTCGCAAAAGCACCGATTTACCCGTGCCTACGTATCACGATAAGCCTCACCAAGAACCCACCGAGTAACAATAAGAAAGCAAACACTCACCAGCACTCCCAGTATAGAACACACTACTTCCCTCCTTCACCAATTTCAATATATGCGTCTGTTCCTGACTCAAGAACAGCTTGGCCACTTTCTGAGATTTCGACGTCGTCGTCGCCGTTGTCACCGTCGAGGAACTCGAACCCGCACTCGAGCTGGGAACAGGTATCGTAAACCTCTTCGAGGTCACATCGCCTCCACCACCGCTTCCATTCCGGGCCTGGACCGAACTCCCTGCTGAACTCGTCCTCGTAAAACTCGAATTCGATAACGTATCATCCTGCCACGAACTCGGTAACTGCCTCCTCGGTTTCTTAGCCGGCGCAGTGTCCACACCAATCGGTTCTCCCAAACTTGGCCGCTTGCCGTTATGATTATTATCATCATTGTTATTATTTGCTGTAGACTGTCCCAACGGCCTCGGTACAGCACAAGGTGGTGGTTTATCCGTTTGCATCGACGCCAATGCCTGTTTGATCGCCAAAAGCCGTTTATCGGCAGCCTGCATTTTGACATCCGAGCCCTGGTCTTGTTTCTTTGTTGGTTGTGGTTGTGGTTGTGGTTGTGGTGGTTGTGGTGTGGGATCCCATTCTATCAAGTCGGAGGAACGGTGAGCGGCGTCTATAGATGCATTTGACCAGTCGCGTTTGATTCTTCCGAGTCCGGACTTGGATTTGGACATAGCGTAAGAGAAGAGGCGGAACGGCTTGGTTGAATGAACACCCTGCCCTGCGGAGAGAAGTAGACGTGTTGTGATCAATGGTTCATTGTGGGAAGAACGCGAAAGTAATGATATCACGTGGTGCATATAACGCGTTACCCGTTGAGACTGTACTTTCTTGGCGCTGCAGGTTAAATTGAGGTGAGGCTCTCGACAGTATCCATGGTAGAAAGCTCAAGAGCCATCTAATTCATTACGACTATGTATTGCATTCCAATGGGCCATGCGAGACGTTAATATATATATGCAGGTAAATTAATCATGAGGAATGAGCGGTGGGTGGATGTGATATTGGATAGCACCAGAAAGCATGAAGTCTAAGAATAATGTGCACTCTTATCAGGCTAGAGGTATGCCCTGCCACTGCGACGACCCATCTGAAATTCGATGCATTAGTCATAGGATAAAACGACTAAAAGGACAACTTGCCTCGATAACTTTCCATCCTCCCGTGAGTTCATTATCCAGCTCTTCCTCTACACGGGTGATGGCCGCCACATATACGCATTGTTCTACCTTGTTATCCGCACCAACAGTGATCTCTCCCGTCTTGGCATTCCGGAACATCAAAACTTCCTGCGTCACAAATGTGATTAGGAAAATGGGCACATTATTGTCCAGAATTTTGGCGTCAGAAACCTGATTTTTACCATTAGTGGCTAAAGGTGAAGCTATGAAGCGCAAGACTCACATCAACTTGACGAATATCAAGGACCTTGCTATCGCTGACCAAGCCCTGGCGGAGATAATGCTCCATGGTCGCCCAAAGGACATTATACGTCTAAAATTCGGGAAAAATAGATCAAAAATAGTTTGCACACAAGCACAGTACCCACAGCTTCACCGCACCATGCTTTGAGAGCTTCCTGATCAGCGGATAGGTATGCATCTACTACCTCAGGGATAATATACTCCCTCAGCTCCCGGTCAAAGCCCTCCCGAGTGAACGTAGGATCCAGTGCCTTCATCAGCCGCTGTACTTGAGCGGTTTCATTCTCGTCGAACCAAGACCCGATAGTTTGAGTCACAGATCGGACTGAGGACACGACAGGATGTTCCGACTCGTCGTAAGCTTGTCGCATCGAGACGAACGAACGGAGCAGTGGATTGGAATCCTTAAGGCGATTCCAAGATTCCTGCCGCGGAGAATCTTTGTGCAAAACAAGAGATTGTCCAGCTCTATGAATGCGTTAAAGGGACAGTAGGAATGTGGGGTGCAAATAACTGACTCGGGATCTGCTTTTGTGCGACCACGGCCAATACTCTCTTTACCAGCTTTGGCCAGGCGTTTCTGTCTCCGCAGCCGACGGGCTTCCTTCTCCTCGAAACCAGCATGTTTTGCACTACCAGAATCATCAAGTGCATCAACGAGGGTGTCCGCAAGTGCCTTGTAAGCAGTAGTGTTTCGAATGGGCTCGGTAGTCTTGTCAATGGTACTAGACACGGCGTTCGTCGCGCGAGAAATCTATTCACTAAATTAGCAAAGTAGTAGGGGATGACGGATGGCTGACATACGGCACGCATAACCTCACTCTCTTCCATGGTCTTGAGAGCTTCAGAAACAGCATCACCAACTTTGACACCGGTTTTCTTCAACTCTTCAGCTGCTGCTCGCAAGCGTGGGTTTTCTTTGATACTTGAAGTCAACTATATTTTCTGAAGTGAGTAGTCAACCTAAAACAGGTATGACGCAGAGCATACCCGAGCACGTTCATACGCGGCACGAGCTTTTTTCATGGCCTCCGAATCCTGGAACTTGTCCACATCACCCTGCAGTTGCTTTACATTCTCCTGCAGCTCCCTATTCTTCTTCAACTCGTCTCTAAGCACCTCAACGAAAGTCTGGAAAGGAGACTTGGGAAGTTCGTTCTGTCGCCGGGATGACGAATGGAAGTCGGCCACATTGAAGGAAGTGGGAGCTATCCGGAATGGCGGAGGGAAGGCTGTCGGACGCGCTGCAAATGGCCTTGCGCGGAGAGCGTTGCGGACAACGAGGGCCTGAAGATTTCTAGGAAGCATATTGGCGTTTGCAGACTTTCGACTTGGTCCGATCATTTCTTTCAAAGATTTTTGTGTCACGTGCCTATACTTGGGCGTCTCTCTATTATGTATGTCTATATACCCCTACATGCATATACACTGCTAAGACACGGTGAGTATATTCCAGTTGAAATTCGCGCCCCAATCTGTGAAAAAAGAAATGGTATGGAGCGTGACGGTGAGTCCTTCAAATTCATTAAATTATGTTGATGGTACTACAAGAGTTGTGAGAAGTATAAAGTGTCATGAGAGGAATGCTGGGTTATGCCTCGCTGGCTATGCATACAGACTACATCAGACCATGCAACGGATGATCGATGATCGCTGACATTCTGCTGGATTTACACTCTCATCACTTTGCCAGAACAACGACATGACCGCTACCCATCGCCCCACGACAATCTTTTTGATACTCAATCCACATCTGCCACCTCGTACTGTTTTACACCTCTCAGAGATGTTAACTGCCTCGATCAAACGATTGTCGTTCACTGATATTACTTGCCGAAGAACCTGGAGTGATGTATCAAGATGATTCCTCGCAATCACTAATCAGGTTTATATTCTTGCAATCAGCTTATATAAACCCAGCAGACATACTGCCCTGATCCCTACCCCCCTCACCTGAGCACAACTACGACTCGAGGCAGGACAATCTTACCGCCCTGACTATCATCCAGCGCATGTGTTTTTCTACGATCAGTAGATTGACGCTATATTTATGACACTGAGCTTTGGATTCGAGACACGCGTAGAAAACTAGCGCATCCAGTGCTTGGGTTTCAGAACTGCGACCAAGATAAATGAGTTAGGGTGGCCTTCCGTGGCGTTTCAGCTCTTTTTTCCGTGCTGCTACTAAAACCTTCACTCGGTCCCTGAATATACCCAATGGCAGCATTGTTCATCGCCTCAAATCCGCGGTATCCAGACTAGCCCCACTGGGACACTTACATTCGACGACAGTCTCCAGGGCGAATATATCATTCCACAAGTGAAATCTATCTCTCGAATCTGATGTTTCCACGCTGCATTCGAAGCCAAATGAAGTCGATAGGAGTGTTGGAAATCGTCTTGGGCCCTGAGGCCTGAGGGACCATGGAGCTAAGGCGACGAAGTTATACTCGGAACGACACCCAACTGCAAATATGAAATACCGGACTTCACTCTCCTACCCACCGGTATGATATCGTTCCCCAAGTGTCCGTGCAAACTAGATAGTACGAGGCATATTAAACTATACAATAAATATCGACATGTTCTGAGACCGAATCTAAAAGTATCTAAGAGTTAATGATATCTGTATGCATGAGGAGGGGTCGCAAGTGTCATCTAAATGAAGGACGATGAACATCGATGAACAGTCAGAATTAGAATTAGTGTTGCCGAGTGTTACCAGATCCGTGGGGTGCCGACGTCTTCTCCTTCTCGCGCAACGTAGCCCAGGCCTCTTCAGTTGCGACGACTATCCGCTCCTTCAAGCTCCCAAAACTGTCAAGAGCCGGGCGAACATCCAGCGAGAATACAGGTGAACCATCTGGTTCGGGTGGGGCGGAGTAATAATCGATAACATAGCGAACTTCTTCCCCTGTCTTCGGGCGACGAATTAGCCAGTCGTGACGATCAAATGGAGGTTCATTTCTACAATACAATGATATCAGAGCTGAAACACCAAGGATGAGAGTTAGGACGTACCCGAAGCGGGAAGGAAGAAGCCATCCGGCCAACATATAGAGACGTGCTTTTGGTGAAAGCTCACCCGGGCGTCCCTTAAATTTGGCTAACTGAATATCGTCACCACTAACGTGATAGGACAAAAAAAAAGTGGTCAACACCTGTTGAGAGACAGAAACTTGAGAAGACATACTCGTATTGTCGCTTCTCCCATTTCAATACCTCATCCCAAGCCTGTTCATTCAAGAAGTTATGTATCTCAACCATAACTTCAACATGCTCCTCTGGCGTTTCCCAGCCCTTTCTCACAAGGGCATTGTAGAATTGCTGAGGCGAAGGATACTCCCACTTTCCCGTAGCATCCCTCGGAATCGAAGACTCGACTCGTGTTGTTGGGAGATCCATAGACTGGTCAGGTTGTCGAACGTTTGCAAGGTCCGGCATTTGGTTCAGCGGGTTCATTTTGTTATGGTCAACGGGACACTGTGCTGCCTTTGGAGACTGAGACTTGTCATGTTCGATGGGACATTGAGCGACTTTTGGTGCGTGCTCGACTGGGCATTTAGCCGCTGGGGTGGTTGTCGTGTCCCCTTGGTGCATAGGGCATCCTGAGGGTACTGCAGAGTGGTTCACTGGAGCTGAAGTAGAAGCCGCCTGCCCCATTGAGAGGATACTTTTTCCGGTAGAGATGATGAAGGTTAGAGTATTCAGCAAGTAATTTGTTTGTCACGCAGCCTATGACAATGAATCACGTGAGTGTGAATTGATCGCACTCTATTTTTATACCGCTGCAGCCAAACCCATTGCCAAGATCCTGAGTGCAACCAATCAATCGAAAAAGATTTCAGAATCGTTGAAGGTTTGCTTGACAATATTGATGGTCTTCAGTTATGGCTACTCTGAACGAGAGCAACTCAATCCATGAAGACAGCTCTCCTGTGGTCATTCATTGTATGGACGAGCTGCAGATCTTTTTGGTGAGTTTAAATGATTCTTGGGGTTGGAGGGTCCGGACAGATTTTTTCGAAATTGAGTCTAAGCGGAAAAAGTACCCCACCAGACCCAAGAACCGATTCCAGGATTTCATAAGGATATTCCAGGGTGTCCTGCTGATGCCTGTGGCGTGTGACACCCCGTGACATTGAACGGCTTAGCTTCGGTGTCCTCTCCTGGTGTTTCAATAATATCTCGCTTTCTTGTTTGGATCCAATGTCGTCTCAAATGAATCCAGAGAGCATCAACGACGCAGCGCGCCATGACACTATGGTGTTCAAAGAGAACGACTTATGGGGTAACAAATCTCATGCATTTTGAGAAAACGCGTGAGTCCCTTTCTGCACACGGATGTCCTTCAGGCCCGAGAAAATCCTCTCATCTTTGAATTAGCCAAACAGCGAAACCACAAGGTCGCTCCTTTACGTCTTACGTTATTGAGCCAGGAGAAGTATTTTCTGACGTCTGTCGTAAATGGAGCACCAGGTCCGTGTGCGGTGCCAGACCTCTATTTATGTTATAAAAATTGTTGACTAGGTAGAAGGATGGGTTTGCATTCCGGAATGTCGATTGCCGAATGTACGATGATCCGGGAAATACGCGAGTATATTTAGATGACGCTGGACACATACCGTACGATGTGCAGAAGCACATGGTGATCATAATGTATTGTGAAACAGCGGTGGAAATCGGGTGGATGGGGAACGGGGTGTGGGACAGCTGGATGGAGATAGAATGATCCCGCCAAGCCCATTCAATAATAGAACCGAATGATTTCCGATAGGATCTTTGTGAATGGAATGCTGTTACGCGCACGGTTCGTTTCCAGGTTTTCTAGCCCATCCAAACCGACTTTAGCTTTCGGTATATAGTCTCAATGACTTCTCAATCAGAAATCGTCGCTCCCACCACCCCTACTTCTTCCTTTCCACTCTTCATATCTCCAGACTAACAAAATGCCCGGAGGTCCTGTCGGTGGTGGTGAAGGCATTGGTGCCAATCCAGCCAAGGTTGGTATTCTCCACAACACCATACTTCCATCCAGGCATTGACAATTTTTCAGAGCAAATGGGCGGGAATCGCCATGACGGGTATGTTCGCCTTCTGCATTACCTTAGTATCCCGACTCACATTTCTTCAGCATTTAGTGCCTTTGGTGGTATCCTTTTCGGTTATGATACTGGTGTCATCAGTGGTGTGAAGGAAATGCAGCCATTCCTCCGTACATTTGGTCATCCAGGACCGGATGGCCAATTTATCCTCAGTTCCCCACAAGAGTCTTTAATCGTGTCTATCCTCTCCGCTGGCACATTCTTTGGTGCTCTTCTGGGTGCCCCTGTTGGTGACTACATTGGGCGTAAATGGGTGTGTATATCGGTTCTAGACCATAGCGATAAAAGCTCATCTATACGTAGGGTATTGTTCTAGCCAACCTCGTGTTCTGCATTGGTGTTGCGATGCAGACTGGAGCCAAGGGCTTACCTCTCTTCGTGAGTGTTATCCCATTGGATTCAATCCATCTCATAGTCTTCAGGTCGTTGGTCGTGTATTCGCTGGTCTTGGCGTTGGTCTAGTCTCCTGCTTGATCCCTATGTACCAATCGGAATGGTGAGGACTGCTGATTTGGTCAAGCTGCCTGATCGTTGACCACACTTTGGTCTCTTTAGCTCCCCCAAATGGATTCGTGGTGCCGTCGTTTCCCTCTATCAATGGGCTATTACTATTGGTCTCCTCCTTGCCGCCGTCGTCAACAACGCAACTCAATTCAGGGCCGGGAACTCCTCGTGGCAAATCCCGGTTGCTGTTCAATTCATCTGGGCTTTCATCCTCTCTAGTGGGATGTCCCTCCTGCCTGAGGTGATTTGGCACTTGACTCTTTATAACATCATCTAATCCTATATTTCTACCTAGTCCCCTCGTTGGCTCATCAAGCGCGGGCGTGATACTGATGCTGCGACTGCTCTTAGTCGTCTCACTGGTTACGGCAAAGATGCTCCTGAGGTTGAGGCTGAACTTGATGAAATCAGGACTAACCTTGAAGCTGAGAAGGCCCTTGGGTCCAGCTCCTACCTTGACTGCTTCAAACCCAGCAACAACAAGATTTTCTTCAGGACTCTCACTGGTATTTTCATTCAGGCTTGGCAACAACTCACTGGCAGTATGTATCAATTCGCGCATTGACTGACAAAGAAAACTCATTGTCATCCTTCACAGTCAATTTCATTTTCTACTATGGCACAACGTTCTTCATGAGATCGGGCATCCGCAATCCTTTCCTCATCACAGTCGCGACAAATATCGTGAATGTATTCATGACCCTCCCTGGCATCTGGGGTGTCGAACGTTTCGGCCGTCGCAGGCTCCTTCTCATCGGTGCTGCTGGCATGTGCATATGTGAATACATTGTTGCAATTGTTGGTGTCACCGTGTCCACATCCAACCTTGCGGGTCAGCGTGTTCTCATCGCTTTCGTGTGCATTTATATCGTGAGGAGCTCTCATTATTCTTGGAAAAGTAATATTCAAGAAATTTCTCCCAGGCCTTCTTCGCATCCACTTGGGGCCCCATCGCTTGGGTCATCACTGGTGAAATCTTCCCACTTCAAGTTCGTGCCAAGGCCATGTCCCTATCTGTTGCCAGTAATTGGTTGTGGAACTTTGCCATTGGTTACGCTAGTCAGTGATACTGTTATTCCACCTGTCATCATCAGCTCATGTTGCTCACCAGCTCCCTTCCTTGTAAACACCGAGCCCGGTTCTGCTGGTCTTGAGGTCAAGGTCTTCTTCATTTGGGGCTCTACATGCGCGTGCTGCGTGCTCTTCACTTGGTTCTGCGTTCCCGAGGTTCGTCGGTCACCACCTATTGAATCTGATATGGATTATTGACGAACCCATCATCTAGACCAAAGGACTTTCTCTGGAACAAATCGACGTGATGTATCAAGAAGTTTATCCCTGGCAGTCCCACCAATGGCGTAACCGCAACGTCACTGCGGGTGCCAGGCAGAGAGACAGCTCGCCTGACGATTTGGAGGATCATGAGAAAGCTAAAATGTAAGCAGCCTCCCGCTGCCGGCTTCTCTCTGCTATTTCCTCGCGCAATACATACACGATCAACATCACTTCGGATACCTAGTTGTCTTGAGTAATAATATTATGTTCATGGATTCAATTACGTGTGTCTCTTTGATGACACCTCATGTGTTGATACGACTTTACTTCTCCTTTTGTATCGTATGTGTGGTATCGCAGAATTCCAAGCGTCAACCCCTTCCTCGATCTGAATCAGCAAATAGCCAAGCTCGACCCCACATATTGACCCACACATAACATCAAAGATGGGAAGATGTTCCTATAGAGAGAGATGTTTAAGGGTTGACAGTAGGTTCGATTGCTTCAAGTGAACCACTCTGCGAAAACTGACACGGATAAGGGACTGTGTGATCCTCTCAACATGAGGAAGGTGTCATCACTTGAATCCTTTCCAGCTGGTCATTCTGTCAACCGTCGTGGCATGACCACATACATCCACCAACTACTCCGCATGGTCATCATATATGGCAAGGGACACCACCCCCAGTCAGTTTGCATACTGGGGTATTCACACTACAATATCCAACTGGGTTTCCTCAGGTCATGCATTCTATAAGTCGAACCAGGAACACCTGTCACCCTTTCTAAGAATATGATATTAAGCTCAGCGCCCCGCGCTATGTCCCCGAGTCCACCGGTACGGTAAAGAGACTAAAATTTCAGGCTCAATGTAACACGCACCGACACGAACGATCCACACGGTGGGGTGGGATATGCCAATTAAAAGGCACATAAGAGTGCATTCTGGACCACATGGGCTAGATCAGTATCAGCCATAAGAGCTATAGACACCTATAGAGTATTCGTTGATTCTTATGCTATGAATAACTTTTTTTCTTAGACGTATATACTAGTTTTTACCTCCCTGTCGACGGTTGCGGGAACATCCTCGCTATTTTTAGTGCGGGCGGCCGCGGGGTCAGTGCCACTGGGGCCCAGGAATTTTCAAGGCGCTCCCTTGGAGCTGTGCACACGGAGAGAAAGAAAACAAACTGACGATGTATTTGTGCCATGAAATTCCGTAATATAACCTGATCGAATCCCGACAGATACTTGGATATGATGCATCAATCACCAAGATAGCCCAAGCCCAATTCCCCAGGGATACAATCGGGGAACAAAGCCCCCCAGAATGCTTTGTTTTCGAGCGCGTCCACTTCGGCTCAACCGGCCCTCATTCATTCATCCCCCGTATCAAGCTTAAGTCTATTCGACACTCAATCAGCTCCCCGTTATCCATGGAGTACAGGAATCCCACTGAGCCACAAGCTCCCCCTTGATAGAGTTTTTGATATCGGTAACACCCGTACTCGGGCGGAACCCATGGTACATAGCACTTCCAGCCCCCATTGTCAGCAAAGTCTCGACTCCAGACAGAGAGCACCAATCAGATACGGACGCGCCACCCCGATGAATTGCGGTCCTGTCTTAAATTAGCACCGCTAGGAATTTGATGAAAAAAAAGGATCCCATGTGATGAGGAACGTAGAGCGTCCGGTGTGTCTACACCCGACTAGACTCAATAAACTATTGATACCCGCAGTCCATGACTAGAACTGTTCCACGCGCACCGGTCGAACTGGATGATGATGCGACCAGGGGGTGCGAACCAGCGGAAGGAACTAGGTAGTGTAAAGTGATGGACAGGCGTGCACCTATTCATGTCTGTAGTTGTTTGGGGACATCACCATAAAGCACTAGGAAACGACCCACTCCATCAGCTTCTCGAATTCAATCGTTTATTGGCTTCTCTTGCTATTAATACAGCTTCCCAGGATATCAGGCAACAATATTCTCCAAGATCGTCTTGATACCCCAGGCGCCCGGATCAGGAACCTGCTCCTGTTTTAACTTATCGCCTTCAACGTATGCACTTCTCCCGGCCTTCGCTTCCAAATTCTTAGTTGCTTCAGCGGCTTCACCCGCGATGCGGACGGCATCTCCAAAGTTATTGCCGGCGGCGGCAGATATGGTGTCAATGAAGGCTGCAAGGGGGTCGACGAGTGTCCGGGAAGGGGGGCGGGCACGTGTGTAGGTGTATAGTTTATCCAAGGCAGATTTCAAGGCTTGTGCCCAAGCGAGGGGTGTCACACGATCGTCTGTTATACTTTGAAGTCCCTGAGAAAGACCTGAGAAGAAAATTCTACCAGGAATGAGTTCGGGTCGTTGGCGCATTTTGGGTCTACGTACGAGTATAGGGCACCGCTCGTTCCGCCCATGACCTCTTCCGAGATTTGGGATATGGCGAGGATAGACCCGGCGACGTCATCACCCCTTATGACGCCCTCGCTTATTTTTTTGAGGGCAGCTGTTGGGATAATATTGTGAATAACTAGCGGAAGTAAAATTCCAGGAGGTAGAAGAGAAGCATACCTTCCGCGCCAGCCTAGAAGTATATCAGATAAAAGCTCAACGATCAGTCTCCAAGTTAGGCATACCTTGAGTGTGAGTCCGCAATCACCGTCACCAGCAATCAAATCCATTCTTGTGATCTCTGGTTCGGCTTTAATCAGCGCATTTGCTGCGCGTTGGATGCCTTGAACAAAGGCCTCGGGGTTCGGCGACTGCAAAATCCGAAGCTGGTGTTGTTGTTCACTTGCAGCAGCGCGCTCGATAATTTGAGACTCAGACGCAGGGGGTTCCTGAGAGGACCACCGCCAGCCGGGAACATTCGGCTTATCATCCAAGAGGGACAGGATGAGCTGAGGAGAAGGAGTATCGCCTTCGCGGGGTAATAAGAGAAGCGTCAGAGAAAACCCTGGCATATTCAAGCTACTCTGTGGAATTCTTGAGACGTGTGTATAGGTCTTGAGTTTAACTGCGTACCATGAAGCTACCAGCTAGAACGCGCGAAATCGTAAATCCGCGAAGTTCGAGGGCATCACGCGACTCGGCCACGATCGCTCCAAGTTCAAGCTCGCTCAAACCGCCTAGATTATTGACAAGTAACACAGCGTTGTCTTTTCCTGTGAACGGGACGAAGGAGCGGTCTGGGTCCGAGGTCGATGTCATCATATCGACAAGCTTCGGAATAAATTCTGATAGTGGAGGGATGGGAGAAACAGTTTGATGGCCACTTTCATTATGTATACCCATTCCGATCTCAACATCGGAGTCACCTAGATTGGATTGAAGGGAAGCCGTTCCGGGAACCTGTTAAGGGGTTCAAGTATGTGCAAGAGTTGGCCGTGAATTCTGGACAAAGTTTGTAGTTGAATAAACATACATGGACGTGACCCAGGCTAACACCAATAGTGGCGAGATGCCGAGAAACCCACTCCGCCGTGTTGAATACTTCGTCGAGGGAGCCGCCACGGTTGGCAAGGGCGCCGGAAATTTTATAAACCAAGACAGTTCCGGCAAGGCCTCTGGGCAGATTTTGAGCCGGGGAATGACAGGAAGCACTAGATGTGCATGCATACCTACGACCAACGATCTTGCCTTGTTCTCTCCCAACGGCAACATCATCACCAACTATGACGAATTTGACACTGTCTGCCTTATCTGGGTGAAGAGCAGCGTATTGCTCCTTGGCGAGGCCGAAGTTGAGCACATCACCAGTGTAATTCCTGTTTGAGATAAGTAAGGTAGGGTATGTGTATGCATAACCGGGGTATCATACTTGACGATGATTACGGTTCTAGTTCTATGTTAGCGCAAGGACGGTTGATACCAGTAGATATTTCGTACCCTCTGTCGTTGCTGATCAAGTCTATGCCACGACTGACTTGGCTGGCGCTGGGGGAAGCAAATACGTTCCCACATACCGCGCCTTGACGTCATGAATAATGTGATATTGCATTGTCAAGATGCAACGCACTTGTGAGCATGCCTTCACCTAAAGATTTGATTAGAGGATGACTTACACAAGAAAGATATGATATTACCCACCTACGAAGCCAGCGTGAGCAGGCTCGTGGCCGGAGCCTCCTCCACACATGAGAGCGACCTTGGAACGGTCCTGCTTCGCGATGAAGACGGCTGATGCGGGAAAGATCGATACAGATATCGCATAAATAGGGTTCCCACATACTCTTATTCTCTACATCGAAAGCAAGTTGTGGGTTCAGGGCACAGAGTCCTTTGAGCGAGTCGACGACAAGGGTCTCTGCTTTGTTCAGGATATGTTTACCTGCAGATATGTGAGTACATAGGGAGCATGCGACGCAGATGGGGGCATACTTTGGATCGACATTGTGGTTTGAGAGAAAGAAGATCAGTAGTTGAGGCCATGGGAGCCATTCCAGATCCACTCGCAGATGGGTACTGGATAGGCACCGGACCGTCATTGAAGTGGGTGTGACGCCAAGGGAGGTCTGTGACTGTGACTGAACGAGCCAGTACGCGTCTCTACTCTTTGAAGCTTTGTCCTATAAATCTGCACTCTCAAAGATCTTTTTATTATCCAAATGAACAGTCTCCCATCGCCAACAAGCTCTCCCTCGCCCTTATCTAACGACACGCCCGTCCAGCCATCCAGAAAGCGGCAGCGCAGCCAATCAATGCAGTCCGACAAATCTTCTACATCCGTCAAACGTGCTGTCTCCGAAGCGCCAGCCCAAGACGCTGCGTCCCAGAACACCCAGGCTGATCAGATGTCTACATTATCTCTTGCCGATCAGAGCAATGACATTGATGCATATATGGTAGACCAGGGCGAAGATTCCATCCCTACAACCCTTTCAGTGCCACCCCAATCACATTCGATGAACGTCACTCCCAACACGACGCCCGCAGAGAAGTTGGCTATCGTCGAGCAAGGAAAGAAGAAGAAGATGGAGATCGGCGAAACCTGGTTTCTTCTCTCCCGGATCTGGTGGAAACGTTGGAGAAAGGCTTGTACAGGTGAAGAGGATAAGGAAGGTGCTGTTACAGAAGAAGAGCTTGGACCTGTCGACAATACTCCTCTCATCGACTCTGAAGGTCACCTCAAACATGGCCTTATTGACGGCGAAGACCTCGAGTTTGTCCCCCAAGATGTGTGGCGTAGCTTAACCAACTGGTTCGTACGCCCCATCGCCAGACGAGTTTTTTTTGGCTGACATCTTATAATAAAGGTATGGCGAACCACTACATGTTCTCGCAAGACGTGTGGTCCCTAGAGGTACCATGAAAGAACCTACTCTTGAACTCCATCCTCCCTGTTTTAAGGTCCTTCCTCTTGCCAAACCTCGTCGAGCTCTCCCACCAGACAACTCCCGCTGCAAGTGGATCACCGTTTCTTCCGGCGACAGTATGGCGATGTTGTGTATGGCTTTGAGCGAAGCTGTGATGACTTCGGAACAGACTACCACTCCATACCGAGTGTGGCAGGTAGAAACTAACGATGAAGGTTGGGATCATTCGGAATTTCCAGCAGAGCGAGTGTGGCCTGCCAAGGGAAGAATAATAGAGGAGAGCACTAAGACTCTGGAGGAGGAAGGGCTGGAGCAAGGGGATGGCTTTGTCGTAGAATTCAAACAATCACAAGACTGGATCCTTGACACCCGAGGAATTCAGCCGCTACTTCCCACTGTCACTTTGCCCGTTTTCAACTCCAGGGAAGGTTTTTTCAACAAGATGGGTGGCTCGTCTTCCTCATCCAAAAACCAGGCCACCGATTCCTATTCTTCCCTTAAAACTCTCCCATCCAAAACCCCATCAGCCACATCCCTTCTCAACAATACGAGGAGTATGCGAGCCCTGGAACCTGGTACACTTGGTCTATCCAACATGGGCAACACCTGTTTCATGAACTCAGCCTTGCAGTGTCTTGCGCACACCAAAGAGCTCACGGACTACTTCCTCAGTAGGTCTGATCATGTCATAATTGACCATTGTAATCTGAGTCTCACCTAGGCGGTGTATTCGAGGATGAACTCAACGCCGATAATCCGCTCGGAATGGGTGGGGCTATTGCGGAAGCCTTTGGCTCCCTTCTCCAGCGCATTTGGGCAACTAGTGGGCCGTCGACATCTTATTCTCCCCGTGAATTTAAACAGGCACTCCAAAAATTCGCACCGCAATTCAGCGGCTACCAGCAACATGATTCGCAGGAACTCGTAGCCTTTCTACTGGATGGGTTGCACGAAGACCTTAACCGCATTCTGAAGAAGCCATACGTGGAAAAGCCTGATTGGGAAGGTGGAGGAGAATTAGAATTGGTCCAATTAGCTAAAAAATCTTGGGATGGATATCTCCTACGTAATGACAGTGTGATCGTTGACCTTTTCCAAGGGCAGTACCAGAGCACACTCGTATGTCCTGAATGTGAAAAGGTATCCTTTCCATTCAAATTCTGTCGTCTCTACTGACACTTTGCTCCAGGTTTCGATCACCTTCGACCCCTTCATGTACCTGACACTTCCGATCCCCATTGAAAAGAAGTGGTCACATACAGTCTATTATGTCCCCTACGACTTGTCAATCCCCCACTTGAAGGTTCGCTTCGTTCTTCGAAATGACAAGTATATAGTAACTCTCCATCCAGGTACCGGTAGAACTTAATCGTGATGCATCATTCAGGGACCTCCGGAACCTCTTGGGTCGATGGATGAATGTTGAATCAGAAAACGTGCGTTTGCGCTTCATCCCATGCAAACACGAAGGGCTAACCTGCTTCCCATCCAGCTGTTGACCTTAGAGATCTTCAATCATAGATTCTACAAGAACCTGGATGATAGCGTCATGGTTGGAGATATGTCTGATCATGACACCATCGTCTGTTATGAATTACCATATAACGCCCAGCAATCACGAACTTTCAAGCGACAACCCGACGACCCGTTGATCCTCCCTGTATTCTTGTGTGATGCTAAAGGTGCAGGTCAATGGAGTAACTCATACACTTCCCGTGTCACCCTTTTTGGTTATCCCACCGTCATTGCCATCAAACCTGAAGATGCTACTAATGTTGATGCAATATACGATGCTGTTATGGAGCGCCTTTATAGGTTTACTGCCAATACCCGTGATTTATATACATGGACGCACGACGATGGCTCTGATATCCCAGAAATCCAGGCTCAATTGGGTACTGCAGACACCCCTGATACCATCACAGAAATTGGGGAAAATGGCAACGTGGTGAAGGTGGAGAAGGTTATCGAGGAAGGAGATATTGTGGATGAGAAAACAATGATCGTGGACGAAGAAGTTACAGAACCTGTCGAAACGGACGGGCCCAGAGCCATTGGTTATAAAAAAGGTGTCTTCACTCCTCGGCTACATGATCGTCACAAAGAGTTCGGAACGACCAACTATGGAGCCAACATCACGCACAAGTGGGAATTATGGGAACGTCGGGAGGAGATGCTCGAGACTCGTGGAAGCCTGCTTCGCGAAGGTGATGCAATATATTGCGAATTCGACGAAAACATGAAAGCTTATTACTTCGGCGACCTCGCAAATCGCTTTGAACATGCCCGTTGGGACGTATGGGAGGAGTACCTCCATCCGGAGTACACCGAGTCGCAGAGAGCTGCCAAAGAGAAGAAGAATAAAGGACTTTCTCTACAGGACTGCTTAGACGAGTTTACGAAGGAGGAGAAACTTGGGGAGGATGATCTGTGGTATTGCCCCCGCTGCAAGAAACATCAGCAAGCGACGAAGAGGTTTGATTTATGGAAGGCACCAGATATTCTTGTTGTGCACCTAAAACGATTCAGCAATAGTCGGACCCTTCGTGACAAGATCGATGCATTTATTGACTTCCCGATTGAAGGTCTGGACCTGGATAATATGGTTGGGGAGAGAGGGATCGCGAAGAAGTTGCAGGCACAGGGTGTCAACATAGAAGAACTAAACCTCGAGAATCCTGACGAGCCGCTGGTTTATGACTTATTTGGTGTTGATGAACATATTGGCGGACTTGGTGGAGGCCATTACCGGGCATATGCTCTTAGCCACCACGATGACAAGTGGTATCACTTTGACGATTCTTACGTGAAGCCTGCAAGACCTGAGGATGCAGTCGTGAGTACTATAACTATATTTGATTTCATCAAGCTTGACTCAACTGGCGGGTATCAGAATGCTGATGCCTACCTCCTCTTCTACCGGCGTCGGACCAATAAACCTCTCGGAGGCAAATCTCAAGAACGCATCGTCGAATACAAGGCCAAACGCAAGGATACCATAGAAACATCACCTCCCCCTACAACTCAGGAAGTTCCTATCACTATTGAACTCCACACCAGTAATAACGGACTATTAACACCGCCCGACGATGATAAGCCTTTATTAGTGGGCCCACCACCGGGTAATCTTTCTGGTCATCTGGGTCTGGAAGATGGTGCATGGACAATGCGATCGGGGGCGTCTGAATCCTCTATGACACCTTCGGATGACCCTCCCGACTTTGAAGAAGCTCGATCAGATCCATTGTACATGGAGCCCTTGGAGGTAGACGATCCCACGGATGGTCGATTTGGTGGGTTCCTCGGCGTCGGGACACCGACGTCTCATAGAAACTCGCCAACATCGTCGTTGGAGGCGTGGTCTGAATCGGTGTATGAAATCAGGGAGAGGGGGTTAAATAGGCAATCTCCGAATGGAGGGGGGTCGGATAATTGGGGTGAATCGGGAAGCAATTTGGCGTCACCGTCTTATTCGAATACTTCGTCGGATGATACGAATGGGACTGGACAGAAAACGTTTACCACTGCGGATGAGGAGTTGGGGAATGAGACGAGTCGGGGAAGATCACCTTAAGGCATCCGTACTCTTCTTTTGTGGACACGGCTGTTTAAATGCTTTGATATCCCTTGTTTTGCTATTTCGATGCTATCATATATTTCTTGCTAATATTCAACACACTAACTACGTACTTGTACACAAATGATAAATTGAAATTACCAGACTTTGACACTGACATGCGTCATGATATGCGTGGAAAAGGCAAGGTCATAGGGATGATCTCAAGATTGACATGTAGAATCGTGACATGAACAGGACTCCTCCCAACCTTGTCTACTTGACGATCTACAATCCGTCCCTGCGCAGTACTGGTCCACCCGAAGACGACGATGAAGATGCAGAAGAGCAAGCACATATCTTGTTCTACACGTCAAAGGAGACGGCTGTGTCGAGGGATAGGATGTTGAGACAGATTGGTCTGGCAAAGGCGCTTGTGAGCTTTGCTGGGTGGGTTTTTTTTTTGCTACCAATTTGACGTGTCTCGATGGTGATACTCAATAATCTTCCTTCGTTTTGGTTCCTCGATGTTTTTTTTCTGGAAAATGCAGGTTGTTCAATACGCAGAGTTCGTTGGATACCGTGCATTCGCAAACGAGGAGGATGATTATGGTCTCTCCCGAACCTGATTTCTGGATTCATGCTGTTAGTGTGTTTTGTTGATTTGTTTTTGGGGTCGCAACGATTGAGAAGATTTATTTCACCCTCCCTTGTCGCCTCTTTTCCCCTCTATCGAATTCGCAGTGTTTCGAATTGGCGAAGGCGCCTCGTGTAGTACAAGACAAGGCCAAGAACAAGTCGAAGGATAAATCGCGATCTAAGGGGAAAGAAAAAGAAAAGGATAAAGGGGCGGATGTGCGAGAGGGTCAGGTGTATGATTATGAGGATGGTTCTGTGCAAGATGGTGCTTTGAGGGTGGGGATTATGAGGGGGTATGAACGATTTAAGGTGTGTGTACTTTTGGACGAAATTTGTAGTTCGGATTCTGATCATTGGTGCTTCTTATATTAGCTGATTCATGGGACGTTCACTGCGATATTGAATAATCTTGGACAAGAAGCTTTGGGTCTGCAATTGGAGAGATTTTGGACGCCGTGGGCGTGGTCTTGGTCCTTGGAACAAGGTCATGATTTCGGACAACACCTCGGTAAGTTCGCGAACCCCAATCTATGTAAAACGACCGGCTCAATCTTTGTCTGCCTGGTATCTGACAGGCATCTCGCTACACCCGTATTTCAAGACACTGCTCCCCATACTCGAAGATCTACAAGATAATATACCAACAAACAAACTCATCCCACTCCTGCTCTCCCCCTCCAATATCGCCCCATCAACAAACTACCTGAAAAAAGACTACCCAATATCATTACCACTCTTTCTATCTTCACTAATCCCACCACCCCGTGATCCATCCGCGCACGAAGACGATCTACTAGCATCGTCGCAAGCTACGATCAAAGGCGGGGACAAACAAGATTCTACACTAGGAACAAGTGGTGGTAGTACCAATGCAGGAGGAGGGAACTTTTTAGGTATGCAGGCGATGGATGTTAGGAAATGGAATTGGGGTGGTGTGTTGAATTTTGGGAGGAATTCGAGTAAAACGACTTCGCCTGCGGGGACGGGTACGCATAGTACGGCTGTGTCGTCGGAACGGACGTCACCTAGGGCAAGTATAGATGCACCCGTCCCAGAAGAAAACAGATCAAGCTTGAGCAAGAATGGAGGGGAGAACGGGGAGGAGAATGGAGAGAAGAAAGAAGGAGATGGGAAGCAAGGGGATGATACGGATGGAAATGTGGATGACAGACGATCGGTGTTGGAGGTGCAGATAGATCAGAGTGCGCTGGATGATGCCATTTCGTCGAATGTGTCGCCCACTCCCAGTGAAGTGGCCGCAAAGGGAAGCGAGGAGCTGACTTCGTTGTCGGACGGACATGGCGAACAGGATGACAAGGAAGGAGAAGAAGACGGAGGTGGGGAAGAGGATGAAGAAAAGATGACGATACGAGAGCCGGAAGTCATCACTCCTAAAGCGCTGCCTGCGTTCCTCAAAAAGACCGTCCACTTACAGGAGGACAATGATGCCCTGCTTACGAGCCAGAGGAGGGTGTATTTCCTACTCGTACGTTTTGTCCGGAGACGATTCGGCGCGATACTTATCCTTGTTTGTAGAAAGGGCAATGGATGCTGGCTTTGATAGGCGGCAATGTTGAGGACGAAGCAGAGCTACAAAATCACCTCGATTATGTAGCAAGCAGGTCAGAAAAGTTCTTTGAAACGGTGGATGAAATTATTCAAGAAGAAATGGTGAAATCGTGAGCTTCACTTCCCCTCTCCCTACACCAGCATGTTAAGCTTGGTCCTTGTTTCTAGTATGACTGATTCTTTACCCTCTGCGTCGAAAATCCTTCAACCGTTGGACATCCACATCGCTTCGACAGGGAAATATACCTTTGGGAGTAAGAGCTTTGAGTCAAAGTCGGGATTGTTGTTCGAAGCGAGAGCTTTGCAAGATAGGTACGCTTTATCGACGTCTTTTTCCCCCCAGATTCCACTAATATCTCGTGTAGGGATCCAGATATTTCAGAGGTATTCTCAAGAGGCCAGAACCCACAATACTGGCATATGGCTCGTAAGACGCCCATCCTTTCATCGAGTAGCGGGAACAACGATGGTGTGACGGCGGCAGGAGGTGAACCTGCGGAGGTGTTCATGGAAGTGTTTAGGAAAGAAACAAGTTTGTCGGATGTGGATAATGTGATGGCGGGTGTTGTGAAGAATTGGAAGGGGATTATTGGAGATGTGGATGGGTTGTAATGTATAATGTTAGATTACTGTCATGAACTGTATACTACTGTATTCCTTCTGGGCGGTTGTTATTTCTATACCATGCTAACAGTGTTATCTCCCAAGATCCTACTACAAGCGCTGGGCATACAACGCGTTCATAGGTGCTGTCATTGTTCGTCAGATCTTAAAATAGAAGTACTGTCACACGGGGGTCCTTTGTAGATCTGGTGGTGTATGTTAGTCATCGAAGCCATCCTCGTCCTTAGCTCTTCGTTGATTTGGTTCTGAGCCTCCTTTACTCCCTTTCCACACCCAAGATAGCAAACATCACTTGAAGACTACATTCTATCAACTTTTGACAAGACACGGATACCTGCCTCCTCTAGTGATACAGCAACTGCAAACGGCGGCTTGGACTCTATTTGTACAACAACCTCGAGGAATCTTTCTGCTAGTTGTTTTTTTTTTTGGATATATCTTTCGTTGTGACCTTTTTTTTTTTTTTCTTTTTGATTTCTCGACAAATGGCGTCTTCGTCTTCTGGTGCTAGTGGGAGTGGGATGTCGGCGGAGGATGAGATGAGGAATGAGATTGCACGGCTGACTGGTAAGTAACCCTTTTTTGTTTGTTT
>QFDT01000022.1:0-36662 GCA_003315915.1 Macrolepiota dolichaula | reverse complement strand
CTATCTATAGCGCCCCGGATCAGTAGATCAACGGATCACTAAGGCGAATGGGCCCTGAGGTCTAGCGACGCAACCCTATTCACCCAAAACGGTTAGCGATGTCAGTCTATTTAGAATAATACAACTCCTCAAAGACCGGTTCGCGATATAGCATTCTAGCTACGGCTCAAGCCTAGCGATTAGTCAGCGCACAGCCGTGCTAGCGAACCCCTCAGAATCGAACCGAGACAGGCGTCGGAAGGGCCGGCTAGCGAAGGAAATACCTTGCGGGTATTCGAGCTCGCGAGACAATGCAAAGCCGCCCAAAGTACCAATAGCCAGGCGCCAACTAGTTATCGATTGCTCGATGGCTGCTAGCCACACGTTGGAATAAAGATATTATCTAGGTACGCATAGCGGCCTGACGTCATGTGCTACCGACCCTAGCTACCGATGGAAGTAGCTAGGAACCATAGCTCGCGAGAGCACTGTCCATACGGACACCCATCAGGGATAACTAGATAGGCCTCCAATTGGCCTAGCGAACCCTCAACCCAGGTTATAGGGTAGCTAGCAGAGGTCCGACCGCCCGATAATCCGATATTTTACTGTTTTGTCATATGTAATCTAGTTAGTCTCGCGATGTATAAATACCCCTCGCTAGCGAGCGCGTTGAGCAAGCAATCTTGCCAGCTCGTCTAGTGATAGATCATATATAAGTGATTTATTAAGTGACTTGTCTAGTGTGAATTAAGATTTAGCTTCGGTCAATAGAGACCTCAGATTAAGGAAGTGAGATTAGATTAACGAGAATTCCTATAGATTGGATATAGCGAGTTGATCGACGAACAATCACTAGCGTTCTCATCGCATCTTGTATCAAGAGGGTACAAGTCGGTATGTTCACTAGATCGGGAGGGTATAACCACAGTGCAGCTAGCTACTGGCCTGTTAACTATCCTCGCGAATCCTTTATCTTGGTATCTATAGTGACGTAGCCGTCATTTAGGATTCGAAGTTGTATTCCAATTAAGCAACCTTGTCCGTCGTCGTCTAGCGACCACCCCGTTAGTGAGCCCCCGCTCGCTAGCTACCGAAACTACTAGTGAGACATCTCACTAGCTACTACCAACCCCCCCCTATCTACCTATTTGATTATCTCCCCTCCGAAACTCGTTCGCGAGCACTAGCAGTTAGTAGTGGTGAACTTAGTGACCCATTGCGACTTATAGTGATTTTATATTGATTTCACTTCAACTACCTAACTAGCACATTACTGGACGAGACATCCCCATTAGATTGTGTTTTAGCACTCACAGAATTCGAGGAGGACGTACCTGTCTCCTCTGTCCTTGAAATCTCGGGTGACGACGAGTTATACACTGTGATCGTGTCGGGGTATGAGGAGGATGCCTGGTGCCAAAAGGCACTGACAACCAAGATGGATGGTTTAGAACGCCGGGGTTTGCTTTTGTATTACAAGGGGTGTCTGGTGGTTCCCCGTTGTGGAAACATACCACAGACATTAGCAGGTTTGGCCCACAACACCCTTGGGCATTTTGGAAGTGATAAAACGTATGCAGCTATGCGCGACGCCTTCTACTGGCCAGGGATGAGGACATTTCTGGAGCAGATTTACGTACCTAGCTGCACCACTTGTCAGAAAAACAAGGCGCCTACAAAGAAACCTTTAGGACCTCTCCACCCGCTCCCGGTTCCTGATGGGAGGTTTAAATCAGTGGCAATTGACTTCGTGGGCCCGCTACCCGAGGAGGAGGGGCACACACACATATTGACCATGACAGACAGACTGGGGGCAGACATCCACCTAGTCCCTTGTTGGAAGGATATCACAGCTCGAGACCTGGCCGAAATTTTTTTCAACCACTGGTTCTGCGAGAATGGTCTACCCGAGGAGATTGTGTCGGACCGGGACATTCTGTTCCTCTCACGCTTCTGGAAACACCTACACGACCTGACAGGGGTTAAGCTCAAGTTGTCGACCGCCTTTCACCCAGAAACGGACGGGGCGTCAGAACGTACCAACAAGACATTGAACCAGTGCCTGTGCATGGCAGTGGATCATCGACAGAAGGGGTGGCTGAAGGCTCTTCCTCGGATCCGTTTCAACATCATGAACACCGTGAATAGCTCCACAGGGTACTCTGGATTCCACCTCCGCCTAGGAGTGTCACCCAGACTCATTCCCCCCATTGTGCGCGAACCGTCGGACGTGGCAGAAACACCATTGGAATTTATTGAGCGTCTACAGGCAGATGTGGGCCATGCAGCAGATAATCTGTTGGAAGCCAAAGTAATGCAGGCCTACCATGCAAACAAACATCGAGAAGACGACTTCCCCTTCCATGTCGGCGATCTTGCTTGGCTATCAACCAAGAACACGGCAAAGGAAGCCAAGGGTCAGGAAGGGGAACGCACGGTTAAGAAATTATGGCCCAAGTTCAAGGGCCCATACGCCATCTTGAAAACAGATGAGGAGCATAGTACGGTAACCCTGGATATACCAGGACAGGTAAATAAGTGCCGTGTCTTCCATACATCACTGATAAAACCTTACCGCGCATCTGACGTGGCCACGGAACCCGAGAAACCAGAAGGCCAGACAATGGACGCACTCCGAGAGCCGGAACAGGTGGAAACACGAATGGGTACGGAATTCGTCGTGCAGGAAATACTGGACCATCGAAAATCTGGACGCGGTTATCGTTTCTTGGTTTAATGGCGAGATTTTTCGGACTCACATAACGAGTGGATGACAGGCTCGGAATTAAAGCATTCCAAGGCGTTGGGTGAATACCTAGAGAAACATCCTCTTCCTCCGAGAGCCAAAATTCTCAAAAAGGGGGGAGGAGTGTAAGCCCGAGACTTACGACGTCACATGATATTACAATGCTCATATATAAGTACATAGTCGTGCATAGATAATCTCTCTCTCTCTCTTCTATCATCATCCTTATCTCTATATCGTACGCGCGTATACTCTAGATCAACAACATAGACGCGAGGCCATTCATTTCGTGTGTGATCTGTGAGTAACGATAATCCCTTCTCATTGTGAGCCCAGTGCGGGCTTTCACTATGCGCTATTTGTATCTACCAACTAGCTCCTCTTCGTGTCGTCATACTATCCTCCACTAACCGAGTTACATATATATAGTGTCTGAATTGAAACAAAGCAATGGATCACGAATCCGTAGTGCTACACCTCTCCAATGGTTGGCTCGAAAGCGAGCTGCTGCAACTCTAAGGCTCTTTGAATTCTAATCCATCAGGATAGGTGCGGAAAAATAATTGACGTTCCAGCTTATTCGTATATTTGTTTTGCACCAACTCCTCCACAAAAAAGGCCCTATTGCTGCCAGTTCCCAGCACATACCGCTTTCTCTTCAGCCCATGCACCAGTGACGTCCACTTGTTCCTAAATCCTTTCTGGCGAAGGATGAGGCGCAAATGGAATCTGGACGGGCGAATGATTTTTGGGCGCCAGTCTTGAGGTATCTGTTTTTTCCAACATATGATGAAGTTAGACATTGAGTGGGGAGGGCATGCGACGAACCTTCTGTATGAACGCCTCTACGATCATTGAGTAGATTATTATATTTATATAAGATTCTCCAACCATGCTCCAGTTCACGAGGGAAAGCTGTTGTAGTAATTCCGTTCGCAGATACCCATCCCTAAATGAGGTGAAATTCACGGCATAACTCAACGTATAGAAACAGATGTCACGATTTCTTGTCCTAGTCCAAGACGTGGTGCTAGCTTGGGGAAGCACAGCAAATCAGCCAACTGCGTACTATTTGCGAGCACAGCTACCTACATTTACCATTGTCAATTGCATTTGATTCTCTGCACAATGCCTCGATGCATAGATCACACAGCTGGTTCATCAAATGGATATCCCTAGTGCAGAACTGTTGCGTCGACCTCTTCTCGTCTATCAGGAACTCTAGAAATGATGCATGGTAAAAATGCAGCATGTCAGGCACCTCATCCTTGTCGTCCATCCGAAGGACTGAATAGAGATTATTGATGGTTGCGACGAATCCAGTCAAGGAGAGCTTCAGGATCTCACAAATGACATCAGACCGAGAATCCAGGAAATTCCGTGCGCAAAGAACCAGCAATGTTGCAGGAAGCGTCTCCTCTGGGATTTGCTCCATGATGAGCACATAAAATCGATCCAAGTTGGCCAGCGGATTATCCTTGGTATCGACCGTTCCCAACCCTAACACAGAGCGCAACCTCTCTTCAGGTCCAGCTACACCAGGGCTCGACACGTATCTGATGGCACTCGCCGCATACACAAACAATCCAGCCGACTGCTTGACCAGTTGACCAATATCCTCTTCAGATGGCCAGGCGTATGCAGTAGGAAAGCTGTACCTTGCCCGGATCAACTTGAACGCATCACGAAGGTACATCTCAATGTCCCGATCGGCATCACGAGAAACCGGAAGGGTGAGTTTCCAACAGACCTCAGTGGCCTGCTCAGTAGAGAATGCTGATGTGATGTGAGGTTCTGGGCGACTGAAGAACGCCCAAAGGAATGGTGTGCTCTGCTGGCGAACCGAGGTGGTGATGATTTGAATAATGGTCATCTGGATGTCCTTGTAGTCGCGTTCGTCGTGACTGTCAGTGGGAAAGGCGTCCTCGGCATCCTTGCCGCCGCATTCATCAAGGCCGTCAATGATAATGATGGCATCCTTGTCGACTCCGCCTTCTACGCCTTCTAACCCTCGAATCGGCCACACAATGAGCTCGCGAAATTGAACCTCGATTTCCTTCTCGAGGACGAGAGGGTCATGAAGGACGATGGCATCAACCCGGTCACGATAAGCAGGATATCTGGTAGCAAGTTGGTAGACGATAGTCGGTATGAATTTTGCTGGTTTATTCCACTTGTTTGGTCGGGAGAAGAAGAAGGTTGCACCAAGGCTACTCTCCAAATGCCGGGCACACGTCTGTGCAACAGCAGACTTTCCCACACCTGCCGGTCCCTGTAACCAGAGGACGCGAGTCTGAGTTGTCCTCCAATCACCACGTGCCCACCCAGTAATATTGCGGATATATTCCTCGCGAGTGCCTTCCAAGCAGGGAAGTTTCTTATTGTCGTCATGGTCGTGCAGAGCCTGTGGAATGGAGGCTCCCCGTATCATGTGGATACCCTGATATTGCGGCTCTGTGGAATTCAAACAAAGCTTGATTCAGCTGGAATCAGGTTATACAACAATTACTCACTTGGTGTGTGTATTTCGCTGTGATTGATATTCGTGATGTTGGTAGTAAAGTGGTCAACAAATGCATTGTTTTCTGCCTTGAAGTTGTGACTCCCTTGGAATGAAGGCATCTGAGTAGGATGATGGGGGTGTAGGAAGGAGGCGGGAGCTGTACGCCTATACCACAACTTTCTCGGTGTTTTCCCCCATGATCACGAGCTTTAGTAAAAATATGTTGTTTATGAGCTTCAGTGACAGTTCGAGTGAAGCATCGCCTCGAGGCTGCGACGCCGAACCTCGACATGAATGATAATTTGGGACTTTGACATGCCGATTGATGCTCAAGGCCTCAAGGCGGGGGAAAAGAGGACATTCATGGCGATTGAGCAGGAACGTGACCATTATGTGTGAACTTGACCTTCCACGTAGCGCTGATTTATCTGTTAGTGATCACACTGTATCACGATTCTGTTCAATGAATTTCACATGTCTGTGGTATCAACGGTTTGACAAGAACCGGTCCTCCAAGATTATATACTCTAACCCTCCCAGGACTATACCTCCAAACCATTCCAAGACCGGCACCAGGACTAGACCCTCCAATCCCATCACCGACATCTCCACCTAACCCAGCACCACCACCAAGTCCAGCACCAACACTCGACCCTCCAATCCCTCCACCGCCAAGTCCGACTCCAAGTCCTGATCCCCTAACACTACCACCGTTGAGGCCGCCGTTACTGTAGCCGTTCCGCCATTACTTCCCATGGATACCACGATTGGTTGTGGTTGTTGTAGGGGTGGGGTGCGCCAGGGCCCATGGGTATGGCTTGAGGTCCAGCGGCGTATGGTTCTGGATTGGGGCGGTTGGTATGGGTTGTTCGTAAGGGGGGTATGGTCGTGTTGGGGGTATACCACCCGCGATAGGTTAGGGTATGATGGTGTTTGAGGATGAGCCTGGGTAACTCCCGGGATAAAATCGCATTGTTGTCGAAGAATGAGAGAATGGTGAAGTGGAATTTTAAAACTGAGAGGGTGGCTGGTTGTAGTGAGAATGGATGGGTTATTGTTCCAAACTTGTGCTGTGGTCCAAGTTTATGTAGTGATCACTCCATGTGCTATTTGTATCTACCAACTAACTCCTCTTTGCGTTGTTATACTATCCTTCACCATTCAGGTTGTATAAAGTGTCCGAATGCGAAATAAAGGGACGGACCACAAGTCTGTAGTAGTACGCATCTCCAACGATTAGCTCGAATGGGGGTCATGGCCTCTTGAATTCTAATCCATTGGGATAGGTACGGAAAAAGAATTTACGTTTCAGCTCATTTGTATCTTTGTCCCGCACCACCTCCTCCACAAGAAAGGCCCTATTGCTACCAGTTCCCAGCACATACCGCTTTTTCTTCCATGCTTGCACCAGTGAAGTCAACTTGTTCCTGAACCCTTCCTGGCGAAGGACAAGGCACAAACGGAACCTGGACAGGCGAATGATTTTCGGGTGCCAGTCTTGAG
Organism: Macrolepiota dolichaula; assembly: GCA_003315915.1. NCBI lineage: Eukaryota > Fungi > Basidiomycota > Agaricomycetes > Agaricales > Agaricaceae > Macrolepiota > Macrolepiota dolichaula. Next base: position 29,928 of record QFDT01000022.1, on the reverse strand, counting down.
GTATCTGTTTTTCCAACACATGATGAAGTTAGACATTGAGTGGGAGGGCTTGCGACGAACCTTCCGTATCAAGTCCCCTACGTCCTCTGACCTTATCCCTATACCCACACGAGATTCTCCAACCACGTTCCAGTTCACGCGGGAGAGTTGTTGTAATAATTCCGTTCGCAGATACCTACCCATGTATGAATTGTAATACACCAAATAACGGAGCGCGTCGAAACAGATGTCGTGATTTCCTGCACTCGGCCAAGACACGGTGTTAGCTTGGGGGGAAAAGAGCAAGTCAACCAACTGCGTACTGGATGCGCACATAGCTACCTACATTGGCCGTCGTCAATTGCATTTGATGCTCTGCACAGTGCCTCGATGCATAGATCACCTAGTCGGTTCCTGATGTCATTGTGGCTCGTGGAGAATCTTTGCGTTGACCTGTTCTCGTCCACCAGAAAGTCCTCGAATGACGCATGGTAAAATTGCAGGAAGTCAGGCCTCCCATCCTCATCGTTCCGTACTTCGAGGACTGAATAGAGATTATTGATGGTTGCGAGAAATCCAGTCAAGGAGAGCTTCAGAATCTCGCAAACGACAGGAGGTTCATCGATATATGAGGCCTGTGCGCAAAGAAACAGCATTGTTGTGGGAAGTGTCTCCTGTGGAATTTGCTCCATGATGAGCATATAAAAGCGATCCAAGTTGGCCAGCGGATTATCCTTGGTCTCAACCGTTCCCAATCTTAGCACAGAGCGCAACCTCTCTTCAGGTCCAGCTACACCAGGACTCGACACGTATCTGGTAGCGCTCGTCGCATACACAAACAATCCAGCCGACTGCTTGACCAGCTGCCTAATATCCTCTTCGGATGGCCAGACATATGCAGCAGGAAAGCTGTACCTTGCCCGGATCAGCTTGAACGCATCACGAAGGTACATCTCAATGTCCCGATCGGCATCGCGAGAAACCGGAAGGGTGAGTTTCCAACAGACCTCAGTAGCCTGCTCAGTAGAGAATGCTGATGTGATGTGAGGTTCTGGGCGACTGAAGAATGCCCATAGAAATGGTGTGCTCTGCTGGCGAACCGAGGTGATGATGATTTGAATAATGGTCCTCTGGATGTCCTTGTAGTCGCGTTCGTCGTGACTGTCAGTGGGAAAGGCGTCCTCGGCATCCTTGCCGCCGCATTCATCAAGGCCGTCAATGATAATGATGGCATCCTTGTCGACTCCGCCTTCTACGCCTTCTAACCCTCGAATCGGCCGCACAATGAGCTCGCGAAATTGAACCTCGATTTCCTTCTCGAGGACGAGAGGATCATGAAGGACGATGGCATCAACCCGGTCACGATAAGCAGGATATCTGGTAGCGAGTTGGTAGACGATGGTCGGTATGAATTTTGCTGGTTTATTCCACTTGTTTGGTCGGGAGAAGAAGAAGGTTGCACCAAGGCTACTCTCCAAATGCCGGGCACACGTCTGTGCAACAGAAGACTTTCCCACACCTGCCGGTCCCTGTAACCAGAGGACGCGAGTCTGAGTTGTCCTCCAATCACCACGTGCCCACCCAGTAATATTGCGGATATATTCCTCGCGAGTGCCTTCCAAGCAGGGAAGTTTCTTATTGTCGTCATGGTCGTGCAGAGCCTGTGGAATGGAGGCTCCCCGTATCATGTGGATACCCCGATATTGCGGCTCTGTGGAATTTGAACAAAACTGAGCTCGGCTGTGTTCTTGGGTAATATAACAATTACTCACTCGGTATGTGTATTTCGTTGTGATTTGAGGTATTCGTAATATTGGTCGTAGACTGGTCAACAAATGCATTGTTTTCTGCCCTGAAGTCGTGGCTCCCCTGAAATAAAGGCATCTGAGTACGAGCAGAGATGGTATAATATGGTTGTTAGGAGGAAGGAGAGGGGGATAGGCGCCTATACCACAGCTTTGTGTCCTTCCCTGTCCCCATGATCACGAGCTCCAGTATAAAGATAAGTCGTTTATGAGCTTTTGTGATAGCTTGGGTGAAGCATCGCCTCGAGGCTGCGATGCCGGACCTCGGCATGATTGATAATTTGGGACTTTGACATGCCAATTGACGCTTAAGGCATCAAGGCAGGGAAAAAGAGGACATCCATGGCTATTGTAGCGCTGATTTGTCTGTTAGTGATCAGACTGTATCATGATTCTGTTTGATGAATTCCACATGACGGTTTGAGCCTGGGATCACGGACATGTTACTCACACTCCCCCGGACCAACCACGCCGTGACTAGAATGACTATACTCGAGTGTCGCGATCGGTGCTCGCGGTGATGATTGACTTCCAATAGTATCTCCCGGAATACATCTGCGAAGTGTATATAGCAGTATTCCAAGTGTGGTATGAATTGGTGTTGGCTGGATGTTGAATGATGCCGGGATTGTGAATATTTTTACTGAATAGCCTGAGAAGGCTCACATAATCACAATGAATTAGTTGTTGAAAACATTGCTTTGCATTTAGCTTCTGGTTAGGCAGTCATGTGCGGTGTCACGACCCTCTTCACTGTCACACAACCCCGTCTTTATATACATTCAACTCGCTCCTCACAGGCCTCACCGGCCAAAACAATCATGCTGCATACCTCCGCACAACTGTGAATCGACCTAATCTTGTGAAGCTGGTCCACATTTATGCATTGATAACACCGCCAACGGACACATGGACCTGGGATCTGTACGCTATAATACTATTGATGTCCGGCCTCCACAGTATTACTATCCTCAATTTGTGTGAACGTTCCGTCCTGCGGGACGTTACCATCGACTGGTGTAGCTCAGCATCCGTTCTTCCATCGGGATAATCCATACTTCCCAAGTAGATGGCAGCGTCAGTGACGCTGGAGGGTATGTCAAACCGATTGCGCCCAGGTCACTGATACATTGCACTCTAGGAACAATAAAGATGTTACACATGCATGCAGAGCGCACTTTTTCTCCTTTGTCGTTTAGGCATCACCGGACGTCTTCCCCTCTGCCTTCAACACCCGGTTCTCCACGACTATCATACGCTCTAACCCTTCCCGGACTATACCCCCAACCCTCCAGGCCCATCTCCAAGACTAGACCCTCCAATTTCACCGCCAACACCCCAACCCAAATCAGCACCACCACCAAATCCGGCACCAATACTCGATCCTCCAATCCCTCCACCGCCAAGTCCAACTCCAAATCCGGATCCCCCAATACTGCCACCACTGAGGTCGCCGATGCTGTAGCTGCTACGGCGTTCCGCCGTTACTTCCTACAGATACTATGATCGGTTGTTATTGTGGTGGTGGATGTGCTGCGCCAGGGCCCATGGGTATGGCTTGAGGCCCGGTATGGTTCTGGTTCGACTGTGATTGAGGTGGTTGGTATGGGTTGTTCGTAGGGGTATGATAGTGTTGGGAAAATGCCACATGGTGGGTTGGGGTAGGCTAGGGCATAATGTCGCTTGAGGATGAGCCTGGATAACTCCCGGGGTAGAATTGCATTGTTGTCGAAGTATGAGAGTGGAAAAGTGGAATTTGAAGACTAAAAGGGTTGTTGGTTGTAGCGAGAATCGATGGGAAATTTTGTTCCGACTTGTATTGTGGTCAGGGTTGATATAGCGACTACTCCATGTGCTAGTTGTATCTACCAACTAGCTCCTCTTTGTGTCGTCATACGATTCACCAACCGGCCGCATATAGTGTCCGAGTTTGAAACGAAGCGACGGATCATGAGTCCGTAGTGCTATGCGTGTCCGGCAGTTGCCTCGAGAGGGACGCGTCTGTAGTGGTACGTGTCTCCGACAGTTGCCTCGAGAGGGAGTTACTGCGGGGGTCTTCAAATGATAAATCATCGGGATAGGTACCAAAAAAAATGACATATTCCAGCTCATTAGTATCTTTATCCCGTATCGGCACCTCCGTAATAAAGGCCCTGTTATTACCAGTTCCCAACACATACCGCTTGGCCTTCGGTCCTCGAACTAGTGCCTTTAGCATGTTCATGAATCCCTTCTGGCGAAGCATGAAACCCAAACGGGAAGGGGATTTGGACGAGTGAATGATTTTCGGGCGCCAGTCTTTAGGTATCTGTTTCCCCAACACATAATGAAGTTGGATATTAAATAGGAGGGCTAACGACGAACCTCCTGTATAAAATCCCGTAAGCCCACCGAGGCCCTCATTATACCCGGTGCGTAAGACTCTCCAACAATGTTCCAGTTCACACGGGATAGTTGTTGTAGTGATTCTATTAGTAGATACCCACTCGCGGAGGGGCCGTAAAACAATAGTTGGTGGAACGTTGAGAAACAGGTGGCATATTTGTTTGCACTGGGCCAAGATCGGGTGTTGGCTTGTGAAACGGAGTAAATCAGCCAGCTGTGCACTAGATAGAAACGTGGATACCTACGGTTGTCATTGTCAATTGCATTCGATGCTCTGCACAGTGCCTCAATGTGCAGATATCCCAGTTGGTTTCTGAAATGGTCACGACTCGTTGAGAACCTTTGCGACCTCGTCTCATCCTTCAGGAAGTCCCCAAACGACGCATGGTAAAACCACACCTCCTCGGGCATTTTATCCTTATCGTTCCGTACTTCGAGGATTGAATAAAGATTACTGATGGCTGCATAGAATCCAGTCAAGGAGAACTTCATGATCTCGCAAAGGATGAGGTGCTTATCGGAGAATGATAAATATGCGGAAAGAAACAGGAGTGTTGTAGGAAGCGTCTCCTCTGGGATTTGCTCCATGATGAGCATATAAAAACGATCCAAGTTCGCCAATGGATTATCCTCGGTCTTGGATGTTCCTAATCCTAACACAGAGCGCAACCTATCTTCAGGTCCGGATATGCCAGGACGAGACACGTATCTGGTGGCACTCGCCGCATACACAAACAATCCAGCCGACTGCTTGACCAGTTGATGGATATCTTCCTCGGATGGCCAGGCGTATGCCTCGGGCAGGTTGTACTTTGCCCGGATCATCCTGAAGGCATCACGAAGGTACGCCTCAATGTCCCGATCGGCATCGCAAGATACAGGAAGGGGGAGCCGCCAACAGACCTTTGTGGCCTGTTCGGTAGAGAACGCTGATGTGATGTGAAGCTCCGGGCGACTGAAGAATGCCCACAGGAATGGTGTGCTCTGCTGGTGAACCGAGGTGATAATAATTTGAATAATGGACCTCTGGACGACCTTGTAGTCGCATTCGTCAGGACTGTCAGTAGGAAATGTGTCCTGGACATCCTTGCCGTCGCATTCGTCAAGACCGTCAATGATGATGACGGCATCCTTTTCAACTCCGCCTTCCACACCTTCTAACCCTCGAATCGGCTGCACAAGGAGCTCGTGAAATTGATCATCAATCGACCGCTGGAGGACGAGAGGGTCATGAAGGACGATAGCATCAACGCGATCGCGATAGGCAGGATATTTCATAGCGAGTTGATAGACGATGGTTGGTATGAATTTTGCCGGCTTATTCCACTTGTTCGGTCGGGAGAAGAAGAAGGTTGCACCAAGGCTACTCCCCAGCTTCCGTGCACACGTCTGTGCAATAGCGGACTTTCCAACACCTGCCGGTCCCTCCAACCAGAGGACGCGAGCCTGACATGCCCTCCAATCACCCTGTGCCCACCCGGTGATACTGTGGATGTATTCCTCGCGAGTGCCTTCCAAGCAGCCAGGTTTATTACAGTCGTCATGGTTGTGTATAGCTTGTGGAGTAGAGGCTTTGAGTATCATGCGGATCCCCTGATCCTGCCCTGTAAGATTCAAACAAAACTGAATTCGACTGTGTTATCGGGTAATACAACAACCACTTACTCGGTTGATTGACATTTGTAACGTTGGACTGGTCAACAAATACATTGTTTTCTGCCCTGAAGTTGTGGCTCCCTTGGAATAAAGGCATCTGAGTACGAGGAGACGGTAAAGGTGGTGTTAGGAGGAAGGGGAGGAGAATGTGCGTCTATATCACAGCTTTGTTTTCCCCCCATTCCCATGATCACGAGCTTCAGTAAACATAAGTTACGAGCTTCTATGATAGATTGAACGAAGCATCTCCTCGAGGCTGTGACAGCAAACTTCGGCATGGATGATAAATCGGGAATTTGACATGTCAATTGACGTTCGAGGCGTTGAGGCAGGGAAACAGAGGACCATTGAATCTGTTATGTATGAACTTTATGCTGTTGCCCGCGATGGGCCCGGATAGGGCATTGGCTTGGCATGCGGAATAAGTCAGTCAAGTGCGTGCCAGACATAAACACACTGCTGCTCCTGCTTGGCTTTGACCATTCGTGTCTATCAGCTAGCTCCTCCAATACACTATTCCCCGTAATCAATTTATGTAGCTGTGTCATCACAAAGCTGTATTGCTACGAAGCATTGTCTCTTTGCCACCCCTTCTCTCGGAAGAGCCCGCTTTATTCCCAAAAATTCTTGAATTTTAACGCATCTGTATAGGTCCGAATATCAAACTCGCGCTCGAACTAGTTCGTATAGTTATTCCACTTCAACTCCTCTATAAGACATACCCTGTTGCTGCCAGTTCCCATCACACACTACTCTCTCTTCAAAGCTTGTACCAATGATATCATCTTTTTTCTAAACCCCTTTTGGCGAAGGATGAAGCGCCAACTGAACCTAGATAGGCGAATAATTTGTGGGCGCCAGTCTCGAGGTATCTGTCCAGCGTCAAAATTAGTTGCTGACTGGAAGAAGTTGCACCGAACCTTCTGTATGAATGCCTCGATTTTCTCTGGCGGCCAGGCTACATTCGTGCCCTCCCCAAGAATGTTCCAGTTCACATGCAATAAATTTTGAACTGATTCCGGCTGCAGATACCCATTTCTGTTCGAGACGGAATTCGCCAGGTTCATGAACGCCGCGGCACAGGTTCAATGATTGCTCACACTAGGCCAAGACAGGGCGTTGGCTTGGGACGCAAAGCGAGTTAGCGAACTGTGTCCAAAATGCGTACATGAGTACCCGTAGTCGATGTCATTTGATGCTCTACACAACGCCTCAATGCACAAATGACATAGCCGGTCAGTGACATCATCACACCACACGTAAAACTTCCGTATCGACCTCTTTTCGTCCATTAGGAAGTCCTAGAATGATGCATGGTAAAAGGATATTAGGTGAGGCATCTCATCCTCCGATTTTTTTTATCTTAGGAACTGAATAGAGATTATTAACTGCTGCATAAAATGCAGTCAAGGAGGGTTTCAGAATATTACGAATCAAGCGGGCATTGGGTCGTATAAAAGTCAGGGTGAGAAGAAGCAGGATTGTTGTGGAGGGTGTTTCCTCCAGAATCTGCTCCATGATGAGCATATAGAAACGATCCAAGTTCGCTAGCGGATTGTCCTGACCCTCGGCCGTTCCCAACCCCAACACTGAGCGCAACCGGTCTTCAGGTTCAGATAGAACAGGACTAGACACATGTCTGATGACACTCGCTGTATATACAAATAAACCCGCCAACTGATCAACAACCTGATGAATGTCTTCCTAGGATGGCCAGGCGTATGTAGCAGGCAAGTCGTACTGTGCTCGGATTATCCTGAACCCATCACGAAGGTACGCCTCAATGTTGCAATCGGCATCACGAGATAGGGGAAGAGTGAGTTGCCAACAGACGGTGGCAGCCTGTGGAAAAAGACGACTTTATGTGGGGTCTGAGCGGCTGAAGAATGCCCACAAGAATGATATGCTTTTCTGGTGGACGGAGGAAGTGATCACCTGAATGATGGTGCTCTGGGGATCCTTGCCATCATATTCATCTAGACTATCAACTATGATGACAAGGTCATCATCAATTCCACCCTCCTGATGCTTCAACTGTTAGTGTGGTTCGGCAAGAAGCTCGCGGAATAGTGTCTCAATCGTCTTCTTGACCACAAGGGGGTCACGTAAGACAATGGTATCAACACAATCACGATAAGCAGGGTGAGTTGTTAGACAATTGTCGGCAAAAACGTCGCCGGATTGTTAAAATCGTCAGGGCGGAAGAAGAAGAATGTTGCACCAAGCCTCCTCCCCAAGCGTTTTGCAAATGTTTGTGCAACCGCAGACTCCCCAACTCCAGCCGGCCCACACATCCAGAGGACGCGTGCCCAATGTATCTTCCAGTCACCTCATCCCCAGTCAGTGATATTTCGGATTTGTTCCTCGCGGGTACCTCCTAAGCAACCAGGTTTATTGCATTCGGATGAATTGTGCACTGCTTGCGGAGTGCAGGCCTTCATGCGTTTGCGCACGACGAGTGGTCCTTCGATACCTAACGTCGATGGAGGGATAAAAGTGTATTGCGTGCAAAACTCTGCCTTTGTTAACCTCAATCCTAGGTTGAAGCATCCATGTGCCGTCTTCAAGGCGTACTCATGCTCAAGCTCAATCGTGGAGACCAAGCTAGACAAGGCTTAATGGAATAGCTCGCACTCGATGTCAAATGTTTCGAAGCATTCAACCAGCTGGTCACCGGGGAAATGATGACTCCAGACGAGACGAAGGTTTCTCCTTCTCCCATCCCTCTCTAACACGCGTAAACTCTAGAGTGGGAATTTGTACAGGGCCTATCAAATCCTCAACAAACATCACAAGACACAGAATTCGTCCAGCTGATCTACACGATTTTACGATTTGTATTCTGGAATATGTGGACAGCATAAAATACATGGTGCCTTGAAGATAATGACAAGCAAGTGGTGCCTAGTTACAACGTACGCTTAAATCAGCCCCAAGAGCTATTAATTGGATCATCAATGATGCATCTAGCAATGAAACGAGCGAGAAGGTGGATTGTGCTCGTGTCTGTCACACACATCATCACTAACTCACGACCTCTCACCCCGGGGCCCAACACACTATCGACTTCATGACACCACCGTACAGACATCAAGCAACATGCAAAAAAAAAAACTCCTGTCCACATCACCCTTGAGCGACTGCACGTAGTGAGGCAACTAGGTGCAGATGAACGTCTATGAATGTCCGACGAACCCGGCCCCATATCACCATCAGAAGGATGCCTAGTCGGAGTCGCGCTAGAACTCTGATTATCACAACGCACAGCAATGAAGAACAGTGGGATGTTTGTTTAAAGAGCCCTTCAAACACTCCAGCCCCTCACTTTTCCTTTCCACCCCCGTGCTGAGGCTTCAGCTTGTTCTCATTCTTCAGTATCACGGGAGTAGTACAAAGTTAAACACAATACCCCTCATCTACGTACCTGTCCTTCTTATCTCCTTCCCGGGATGGCTGGAGGATCCGCTGTGAGTGCCTTCTGAACAGCTCGCCCATCTCATTTTCTGATGATGATGCAATACAGCTTTTTGGATATTGCATCGATATCTTCCTATATGGCATCCTGACTGTCCAGATTTGTATGTAAAACATTGACGCACTCGTGGTAGTTTCATCTTGACCTGGTTCCTCAGACCTCTATTACTTGGCATTCCCGGAGGATAAATGGCAGGTCAAAACAATCGTATACTTTGTCTATACCGTTGGGACGATACAAACAGCTTTTGCTCTTCGAGATTTCTACGCTCTTTTCTGTACCGTGGCTGGCAACGGCCCTCAGGGTCTGGGAATAGATTTTATCAACCTCCGCAAGTTTGGGTTCATGTGGCTCACAATTCCAGTTAGCAGTGCACTCGGTATGTTCATTTATTTAATAATATTGATAGCTGACTCATGTCTTTGCAGTTGCAGTCGTTACTCAACTATTTTATGCCCACCGAATATACGCAATTTCTAAAGGGAAGATAATCACGGTCACTGTATCCATAGTAAGTCATAGAGACCATTCACCAGTTCATGGGTTGATGACGGTTGTGAATGTAGCTAGCCATTCTTCAATTTATTTGCGGTATTATTTCTGCTGCAACTGATTATAATGCCCGAGCTTCGGTACTACTCGAGCTTAGTAATTTCGTGGGAACCATTGTGGATGGAATAGTAGGTCTCTTGCCTAAATCACCAAGTTTACCGCGACCGGTGACATGGATTGATATACAGATCTGGGGATCGATTGGTGCAATTTGTGATATTGTTATTGCGGTGTTCATGTATCATTTCGTACGTGTTTACCTCCACCGCTCAAATCAATCCGGACGAAAATCAAAACTAAGCATCACTCATGTAGCTTTCGAGACCGCTTCTACAAGCACCTAGAACCCAAGTCCTTCTTACAAAAATCAAGCGACTTGTGGTAGAAACAGGAGCCATAACAGGTATTTCCATCCTTACAATCATGAGAAGCCAGATATTCATCATAGTGACTGCTAACAGCTATGGTAGCTGTGGCATATGTTATCATGACATTCTTCGTTCCTGGTACCTGGTTCGTATTACCTGGTCTCTCTCTCAGCAAGTTGTACAGCAACTCTGTATTGGTTCTGTTGAATAACCGCTTCGTGATTCTCGGAGGGCGCAATGCACCATGTCCCGACCCAGGCATTGCGTTGTATTGACGTTGCAGTATTGGTGAAACAACAACTCGCGTAACTGTATCTGGTCTGGAATTTGCTCATAGCCGCCCAACGGAGGTAACTATCACCTCCACCCGTACAACTGAGCTGGCACCTCCATTGGGGCGAACGTCAACGCAGTCGAGTGAGATTGGCGAGAGGAAAAAAGCTACCGAAGTAGTTTGACGTTTCTAAAGGGACCATAGTTTGTTATCTGCTAGAGAATGCGTAGGTATGACATAAATAGTGCCTTGAAGATTATGATAAGTGAATTGTGTCCATCCAATTTGGTGACCCGATGATTTGGTTTGCGAACCCTCATGTCATACTTTAGAAGACACCAATTCTGTTCTGCAACGTTTTATGATGAGGATTAGATTTCCGTAGGGGAAGACGCCTGTACCACAGCATTAACATTTTCCCCATGATCCCCAGTATAATAAATTATCTGTCACCTTTACTTACAGATCAAGGGAACTGTCAACTCGTGAGGCTTCTAGAAGCAGCTACACAATGCACCGAGGCGCCAACTTTCAGTATAGGGGACATTTGGCGCTCCGACCCACACCATTCGAAAAAGCTGCCGTGAAAATGTGATTTTGCTTCCACTCTTGTATGCATCTGTTCATAGCTTCTTGGGTTCATCTCGCGACATCCGTAGATCCCGGTATAAGGGAAGTGGGTGTGACGAATTCATCCGTCGAGGATTGTGTTACGTGAATTATACAATATGTGGAGGTAGCATAGCGTGTGACTTGAGGACGAACTACGTTGGGTAAAACTAGATGGGCTTTCCTTCTTTGTCGGCAATAGTCAACAGGAGAAACCTTGAATGCAATAGGCAGGAAAGAGCCATTGTGATCTTGCCAATCGCCGCTTGTTGGTCACCCACTAGACTCCGCTCTTGTCATCATTCTTATACCAGTTGGAAGAATTGGGTAGAAGGCGAGCGAGTGGATAATGAGTGATTGATGTGTTTACATCGTTGTGGCAAGAAAAAGTCTGTGATGTGACCGTGATCACGGCCACACTGTATCACAGCCCCATTAATTTAAATGGCTCTATTTCATGGTTGGTATCACAACCAGCTGAGGACTTTATAGCACGATGTACGAGTTTAAATATCAAGGGCAGTGAGTGTTGTCCTTCATCTACTTGTCTATATACCGGTCCTGTCATAACAATCAGTAGGGATTTTGAAGCACTCATAATCGTAGAACATATATGTGTAAAAAAAGGATGAAAGCGCAGGGCCTGATAATGAAGTAAGCCAGTCACGATTTGGCGACGAGTAGTACTTCAGGACTTCAATGGCATTCATATGTAAGATGAAACAGCCACGGCAGCCGTCGCCTGAAGCTCCATCAACGATACGGGCAAATATCGAACCCTTGATACGCTGTGTAAAATACCCTCCCCTGCAGCAGCGGCTCCCAGCAATACTTTTTGCGACAAGTCGCATCGTCATGGAAAATAAAGAGCTATATAGATGGGACCGCAGATGTTCGACTCGGTCGACAGAATTCCAATGCAAACGCGTGTTTCTCGGATGCAATTATCCTGCCTCCGGCGATGAACCACAGGTCCCATGGGGGCAAGGTACTCGTCATCAGGGCAAGAGGTAACATAAGTATCCACGACATATGTCTAGTGCTTTTGACAACAAAAGATACGCTTCTACTAAGTTGGGCTTCCGACGTCTATCTGTAGTCTGTCAGAAGTGTGGAGGTGAATGATGTTTGATCCTTCGATAATTAGACCAGCGCATAAAAGCTCCAGAGTAGAATCCTGTGTGACCAACCCGCTTCAATGTTATGAGCCTTTGGGTGAGGCAGTGTAATATTATTTTTAATACGAATTATGAATGAAAGGCCTGAGAAGGGATCACATGATCACAAAGCTATCAGAATGCTGTGGCCAACCCATTGTCGATTATCTTCAACCACCACCACCATGGAAGATCCTCGTTTTCCTCTTGAAGTTCTCGAAAACATTGCTTCAAATCTAGACGGGTCGTATTCTGCACAGGCAGCCATGTGCCTGGTGTCGCGGCCTCTCTTCACTTTCACACAACCCCGTCTTTACAAAACATTCAGCTCACTCCTTACCGGCCAAGACAATCACGCTGCATACCTCCGCACAATCGTGAAACATCCTCATCTTGCGAAGCTAGTCCACACATACGCATTTATAACACGACCAACGGACACATGGACCCGGGATTTGTATGCTACACTACCATTGATGTCCGGCCTCAAGGATCTGACCTTGATCAACCGTATTCCACGAGAACGTCCCTCCCCTTTGGACATTTGGCGCGACTTCTTCCAGTCAGAAAGAATATCCTTCCAACTCACCTCTCTGCGTCTGTTCTGGGTTGGAGAAATGCCTCAGTCTAAACTCTTCGAATCCCTATCGTTGAGCATTTTCTTGAGGGATCAGAAGGCGTTGGAGCGTCTCATCGTTTACCACAATCCTATTATCCTCAATTCGGGTGAATGTCCCGCCCTCCGGGACGTTACCATTGACTGGTGTAACTGGGGATCTGTTCTTTCCGACAGGACAATCCATACCCTTCGAGTAGATGGCAGCATCCAGGGTGCTCGAGAGTACGTCAAACCGATCGGGCCTGGGTCGCCCATACATAACACTCTAGCAACAATAAAGGTGTTACGCATGCACGCAGAGATCATGGGCACTTTTTCCCTTTCATTCTTTTTGACATCATTGGATGTCTTGATCAGTGAAGGTTATGAGGTTCGTGAGCTTGCTTATGCGTCCAACCGATGGCTGACTAATTTCCTTCCTAGGATAAGTGGCGTATACCGATATCCATGATCCCGAATGTTAAGGTCCTATGCCTTCTGAATACGAAAAGCAAAAGCCAAAAACGGAAAGAGACAGCGGACTGGTTCTTTTCAAATATGGGAACCCTCGCCGATGTTGTATTCAGCAGTCCGAGAGACGAGAGAGGGCGCGGCACGAATTGCTGCGAGCGCTACCGCCGTCACTCCAAAACCCCGCAGATCATGCCTCGGGCTGATTCGTACCAGGAATTGGTTCCCGTCTATCAGAGTTCGACTGCCTAAAAACCCCACGGCCACGGTAATTATGGCACAGCTTGGCATAACCCGAGGCTAATGAACCTTGTCAGTTCGCGCAAAGTAAAATTTTGAGATACTCCTAGTTCTGGATTTAGTTATAGACCATAGAGTAAAATACCGTCGGCCCAGTATATCATGTCAATGAGCTGCACGGTCCCAACGATTCACCCCCACTAGGTGCCCTCTCAGAAAATCTTAGTCAGGGGATGACCTCAGCGGCTCAGCCACCCACGCGCTCACGAACTCCACATTCCAATATTAAACCAACCCCAAAAATAGGCCCGGCAGGTCAACCCCTCAAACCCACACTGGGTGTATTCCGGCTCGCGCCTGGTCTCTACAAAACGCAACCTTCTAATTAGAATAAGCCTACGTAACTACAATGAGGGCAAGTATGTCAAGAGACCCCTATTACGGCTGCTCCTGTGCCCATGAGAACTCAAAATATCAGGTGAGCTGGATCGGGAACTTGACCGAGATCGCGAACTATGGTCAGAGTGTCTGGAATGGTGGTGATGACGATGATGGTGTCGACTCCGGCCATGATGATGGTCACTGCCTGAGCTTGAGGAGAACATCTGAACCGGAGCCTGCGAAATTCCACCTTGATAATACCCATGGTCCCCAAGGGTGTTCGCATAAACAGGAGCTCCGTAATTTGCGTTAGGGATGCCCGTCATCGCTGACAAAATAGGAGGTGTATTTTGGTATGAGAATGCGCCGGAGGTAGGGAAGTTGACCCCCGGAGGCGCTGCTGAATGATGGCTGTGGCAAGGCAATGAGGAGTACCCATGCTGTGCATGGCCGTGATGGTACTGACACGGACACGATACTGGAATAACTGGTGTTTGGGGAGGTGGTGGCATAAAATACCCATGAGGAATATGGTGCTGCGTGGCGAACGGAGCAGGTGTATGCGGCGCCGGTGATGGGTAATATGCATGCTGGGTCTTGTGGTAAGGCGTTACATAATTCCCGCTCGACAGGTGGCTGTAGGTCGAAGAATTATAGCTGGGAATCCCGTTTGAAGAGGAGGTGGCGTAGGCTGGGGAATAGTATGACATGATTGTGTGGGGTCGTTAATGCTGGGCGTGAAGATCGTGACAAAGTCGTGAATGTCGTGGAGTGTAAGAGCGTGAACAGACCTGCTGTTCGCTGATATATTTCTCCTCTAGCAAACGGTTTATAAGGAGGACTGTATCATAGGCATAGCTTCGGACCTCAGTACACAGTTCTGTTGCAGTTTCGACTTGCGCCAATCAATTTCTCTGTCAACGGTTGTCCAGAGAACTAATGTTTCGTTTCGGATCACTCCCTGGGTCCGATAACCTCAAACATTCACAGAGAATCAATGATAGTAGACTCTGCGTGGTATTATCATAAAGTCCTGATATGTTGTATATAAACAAAAGCCAAAATCCGTAAGGGGATGGGAAGCTACTAGTCGATCCACCCAGATTCCATATCTGCCAGTTTCTTAGTCCTTTTTCTAGGACTCCTTGAAGCCGAATGCCCCCGTCGAACATTGGTCAGGTTAACACCTTGAACTCTAGGACTCGGAATCTGCTTCTTCCCGCCCTGTGAGACGGGCGGTAGCGCTCGTGGAGATGGGACTGGAGAAACATATGCCATCGTCGGTATAGATGTTTCGCGAGCTGAAGTGGGTGTGCTCAAACTAGACGATGACATGTTGTTATAAAGAAGGAGGGGGCTGGTGAGGTGGAGGTTGTCGTAAGACACTAATGGTGGAGGACAGTGATGGCGATGAGGGGGGGTATTGAGCATTATATGAAGAGGCGTATATAAATTATCCGAGGGTGTGGACGTTACTGTCGGAATTGTAACCCTCGCAGTCGGCGAAACTGGAAAGGTCGTGACGGATTGGCTGATGGTCGGAGGGTCTGGCTCCATGCCCATGTCGGACACTGGATCAGCATGGGGCGATTTTTGAAGCGATTTAAACGGGGGTGTGCTCAATTCCTCTGCTTCGAATGTGAGATAAATTCGCGAGCCCATGGAAGTTACCAGAAGGATGAAAACCCCAGACGCAGCTTGCTTGTTGACCTGCTGGTCGGAGCCTAGTATCATAACGACCAACATTGCGGCAGACGCGGCGATGCAGATAATGAGGAAGACCAAGATCCTCGGATTCCCTCCCGTGCCACAACATAGTCCAGACCTTTTCCCTAGAATCTTGATCGATGCTAGCAAGAACGCGGTTAGATTGAACGCCAGTGCTGCAGCATATGTAGAGGAATGCCAAGATGGGAAAGGTTGGAGTGCGCAGTTGGATCCGAAGAGGGTATCTGGTTGGTAGAGGGGCTTCGTACTAGTGCTCGCCGCGATCTGTGAGAATTGTAATAATTCAGAGGTGTTCGGTAAATAACAGGCATTTTCGTACCCAAAGTCCCGTAACAGTGAGACCAAACAACCCTAGCACGCTCACCACTTCACCATGATACTTCCACAGGATAGAAACCCGAAGCGTGACCAAGGTGCAGAAGACAGTCATCAAGAGGACATAGAGGGCACGAAACGCCTCTGAGGCCAGTCGACAGTTGTCATGTCGCACTGAGCAAATGAACACATTTGCCAATAGAGAGCCGAGTCCCGCATATCGAAGAAGAATAAATCTAGGCCGTCAGAATTAGGCGCAGGCGTATCGATGCGGGAATACATGTTCACCTACAACCATGGCCGTGGATCGCTCCAGTATTTCTTCAGGCTCCTATATACTTGATTTTCTACAAACAAAAGAATGAAACTGAGACAGTGCTAATGAGATATCATTCGGTATATCGGAAAGGAAACTCACTGGTCCCAAGCAAGGATTGAAAAAGAAACGGTTGCCAAGATTGCTATTGTATGGCTACTGAATACTGCCCTTACGAGTAATGAAATGGATACTCACAAAGTGTAATTTTTTCTATTGGGGTTTGGTCCATGGTGAAAGTCTGAACCTTAAGAAAACGTACAAACAAGGTAAGGAACGGAAAGGACAGGGAAGGAGGGGAGAGAAAAAATGAAAGGAACCACACGAAACGAAGCTGAGAAGTGGAAGGAAAAGGCCAGCCCAAAAGAAAAAGAGGTTAATGAACTGATCCCGCCTCGCAACTGATGTAATATTTGACCTGGGACATTACAGTGGCTGTGAATCTTGACAGTATTGATAAATGATGCATCACGCAATCTTCTTGACCCACCTATGTGGGATGGTTACTGGAAGCGTCAACGCAAGTGTGATTGTAACCAGTCATTTCCATGTCGCGGGTAGAGTTGATATTGCGATAGCCGAGAAATTAGAACCTACTGCATATTGTTGGGGGAAGAAGACACCTTCATAGGTATTCTCCGTACCCCGACACAAATACATAAGAGCTAGGTGATCCTGAAACCGCAAAAGGGTCGTGAAAATGTCAATAGTCGGAGTCAGGTAAGATAAATCACATTACAAGAAGAACACCAATCGAGAATCTCTTGTGAACATTCCCAGATCAAAAGAGATCGGCTATAGTTAAGCGTCCCCATCCTTTAACTAGGCACCATACTCGGAAGCCCTGGAATCTCTGCATTTTTATCTTCCTCAGTCGCACCTAGGACCTCGAAGATCTCCGTCCTCCGGAACATCAGCGCAGTCTGTATAGCTGTCGGTGTACCCGACCTGGGGTCAGCTCCCTTCTCCATAAGCGCTTTCACGACTTCATCATGGACCTTGAACACGGCCCCGGCCACGATCGACTGACCCAGATCGTTCAATCTATTCGGATCTGCACCTCTTTTCAAAAGCTCTTTCGTTAGTTCTGTGTGACCCGCATAAGCGGCGAGCATCAACAGCGTGTTTCCTGAAGATCAAATTGAAGATCGGCACGTCCTCTAGAAAGATCGAGAACATCGCAGAGTGGGATCAGGCATACCTTTGTGGTTTGTTAGGTTGGCGGGTAGACCTGCGTCCACAGCGGCCAACACAAATTCTGAATTGCCTGAGCGAGCGGCCTCGAATATGCGCTCTGCAAACTCCAGAGTTTCGGTTGGCAGATCGCTTACATCAGGTTTGGGTTTGCCATTCGTTGAGTCGGCCTATGAATGTACAAGAGAGCAAGTTATTCATTGTCTATTGTGCACAGGAATGTTATAACAAACCATATTCAATTTCACCGTATATCAGTACAAGATTGTGGAATACAAGGACAAACTATTGGTACATATTGTCGATTAGCGTATAATCTTGGAGATGAGCGGGCCGGCTATTTTCCGTCCCGGTCCGAGTAAGCACACTAGCCAGAGAGTGAATTAACAATACAGTAGCTTTTGCAACCCATCGGGAACCTGATAACTATTTTAGCCCAGTAATTTGCCTTGCCCAGTTTACACACACCTTCCAACCATGGGTAGTTGCTGCCCGAAGATAGCCTTCTAATGCCTCTCTCATTTGGTAGGGCCTAAAAAACCATAATCAGAGATCCTTAGAGAAGTTGAACGTGTCAGCTCACATATTCCAATTCGAGGGATCTAGACGGGCCGGACGTGGGTCTAGGTTCGAGATCGCAAGTTTGATTTGCATGAGAACCGCCGGAATACTGTAACTCGGTGACCATCCTGTACAAAGATGTGGATATATCAGTTTCCGCGGTTTTCCACAGTTGCCATGGAGTTTCTCACCGTCAGCCGTGAGTAGGTCCATACATATAGATCCACCTGTCCAAAATGTCAATTTCACGCGGGTTTCAAAGAAGCACCACCCAATACCGACTCCGACTTACCTCCAGTGACATGACCCCCACCACCTCTAATAAATGGTAAAAACCTCGGCTTCAGAATCCTGAAAAACGGCGGTGCGTGTGGAAATGTCGATGGGAACCTGATTTCAAATATGATAGAATTCAATTTCTTTGCAGCCAAATCCTTCGCAATTGGAAGGTCAGGGTCAAAGGAATGCATCTCGACAATCCACTGGAACAGGTTATCCTCGTTAAACTCTGAAGGCATATACCATCCGAGCTCCTTCATACTCGGAGCTGCGTCCTGCTCTTTCACCATCGACCTCAGTTCCCTCTGCAGCGCCATTGTCGCACTCGTACTAGATTCTGACGGCGGCGGCAGGAGGTGTTCCACCGCGGCGTGGACGTAATCAGGGTCATGCTTCCAATCGTCCACTGGTGGCGCTTTCTTCTTAAACCCGCCAGAGTCGGATGGGGAGCAATTGTTTCCTTGGCTCTGACTGCGATGTTTCTGGCTCTGCGGAACTTCTGCAACATGGGTGAATACGAGCTGGTCATCATCATCGAAATCCTCTTCCAGGAACTCCATACGGCGGGCTGAAAGGAGGGTTTCTACCTTATGCGACGGCTCAGGAATTTGAATCGCTGCAGAACCCATCGTAACTGGGTGTCGACTATCCAATGTGACGAAGGGGACACGTCTATCCTTTGAACCCTGGTGCTCAAGTTCTCGACCCCTAACCAGCAGGTACCGGCTGGGAAAACAAATTGTTTCAATCATTCCGCTGGGAGCCATAGAACAACACCCATCCTTACCATAAAATCCAATGCGTTTTGTCGATAACAAAATAAGGATTCCAGCTGACGAACTGTTGCGGCAAGTTGACAACCTCAACAAGCGCGACACAACTATTGGCTGCTATCATACTCTTAGACCAGGTTTGTCCGGCAACGGCATAAGTGCTCGAGGAGACACGACCATCTTTCGCCAAATAAACACCATTGCCATACGCGCGTCCATTAGCAATATTCTTAAACCACAGTCCATGTCTGATGATCTTTAAACAGAAATTAATACGTGAATTCCAAACAACACGACTCGAGACCCTACCGAATGCCAGTTCCTTAATGGCGAGCCATGAAAGGCCTGCCAACAATCAATCAATCAATGGCTCCGTTCGTATCCCTCTGCACGCACTACTTACATAAAGCACAGGGAACTCTTTCGCTCTAGCATCCTGCTGCTGAGCTTCTTCCACCGCCCCTTGGAACTTGGCTTCAGCATCAGGAGCACCGACATTGAACCTAAACTGACGCCACGACGCATCTTCCACTCCTGTTTTAGCGAAACTAAAAATAGGTGCGAACAGGGTAGAAACATACCAAGACCGCCGACCAGCTCGTTCTTATTTGTGATTTCTTCGAGGTAGGCAGTACACGATGCTACACACCTGTACGTATATGCACATAAATGATCCGACGTAATGAGGCACAGGGTTCACAAAAGTGGAGATTACTGCGAATCATACCAACGTAAAATCAACCATGCAGCTGGAATCAGCGGATTGATATCTTGCAACTTGGGTTTTTGCATCCCTTCTGATACCTTCTTGGTGAGATGAATCCGCATCTCATAGATCTACAACAACCGGGCGTAAACATTCACCGATGGGATATTTCTAAAAGGCGCAACATACCGAAGGAAGACTATCCAACTGGGTCACGATCGCATATCGCATCTAGGAATCACATGAGTCATGATCATCTTCTTTTCGACCGGGGGCAAGAAACATACCTCAGCCAAGGTCAATTCGTCGAAATCACAAAGGCCGTCTGTCCCCACTTGCACCCCAGTACTGGTCACCACACTAGGCGCGGTCGTACCCCTGTGATTCCCAACAATACCAGTTGGTGGTCGTGGTACACGGAGTGCTATGCCAACCGGGGGTTCTTCCAGTACACCCTCGACGGCCGCCGTGTATGCAAGGGAAACGAGAAGGTCCACTGTGTGAGGATTATGAATGATTTCATACTACGTTATCGTATATGAGTAAAGGGACGAAAAGAAGGGGTTACGGTGCTTTACGAACCTCGAGAGGGGCACCACGGTTGAGCGCGTAATACTGATATGCGCATAGTTTCGATTCACAGACGTAGGGTTTCAGCGCTTCATAGTCCGAGTCTAGTTTGCGATGGCAGACGAGACAGTACTGCGGACAGATCTACTTCAAGTATCAGACAGGTCTTTTCAATCAGAGTGAAACTTATGCTCACCGCGAGGCGCCGTACGAGATAACAAAACGCCGTCAAGGGAAGGTTGATAGCTGACCCCTTCTCCAAACCCTGAAGGGGGTCAAGAAGTGCGATCCTTTTCATGATTCCATTCTCATGATTCTCAGCCTGGGCAATATCCTGCCCTAGAAGTTAGGTCCAATTCCAACAAAACACGTGCATCACGTCTAGGAAGGAGAGAGGGGGGAGCAAGAACAAAGGAAACTCACGTCATGGAACCTCCGTAGAACCTCCTGCGGCGTACTTTGGCTTTTCTCAACCTCATCCAGCAACTTCTCCGCTCCTCCCCAGCTCAACCCAAACGCTAACCTGAATTGCACTAATTTCAAAAACGACTGGTTCATCAACGCTTCCAGAGAACCGCTCAAACTGAAATGATCGAAACGATTCGGATCCAAGTTTTCCTGCACCTCGATCACTAATGGCTGCTCCAACAGCAACAATTGCTCCAATGGATCTAATGGCTCCCGTTTGGTTTCTTTTTCAACCTCCTCCACCTTCAAACCATGCTTCCGAACTGCATTCCGAGCTTCTTCTTTGCCAGGTTTGTATCGTTGAGTGAGGCCAACTTTGAATTGAAGGTCGGTGCTGGCTTTGACGGCATTTCGAGTATATGTCCCATCTGCATTAAGAATAGGGTATACCCCGTTGAAACCTGACATGAGGAGGCAAAGGTGTTGCTGTTTGGAGAGGAGTGCACGATCCCATGCCATCAACGCGCGCGGTGGTATGATTTCTATCAGGCGCAGGATGGGTATTGATACCGTCACGGAGAAATTCTCGAAAGAGTGCTTAATAAAGCCTGGGCGGTAGTCCGCTGCGACTGTCTCGAGGAAGTTGCTGTGGGAATTGAGGTTAGATGATGGCTACGGGCAAAGGTGGCAGAAAACGGGGTACACACCGTTGCAGGATGGATATATCACACTGGTTAGTAGTAGGAATGGCGAAAGAATTCGCGTTGAAGACTTCATCATCATCGCTGATTATAGCATAGTCCTCCTCGTCGTCCTCAGCTTCTTCAGTTTCCTCTCCACTGTCTTCATTGAGACGATTAACAGGACGTGCGGATAGACCGAGCGCCCTCGAAACACGTGAAAGGAGCAACAAAAGTGTGTCTCGAACTGGACGAGATGGCTCAGAGGCAAATTCTTCAATCGCAGTTTGTAGCCTGGCAGGTATATCGCCATCTGAAGCGTAGCAGAAGAACGAGTGAGAACTAGGGTATTCTGCTGTATCTGGACTTCTGCTCAGAAAAGCTGCGGAACGCAGATAAATTGATTCATCACACCTGGTATGAGAAGATTAATTGAAACAGCATGTTCCTGGACTTCATTCTCGAGAATGACTTCAAAGGAACCCTCCTCGTCTCCAGATCGCAGTCCTGGTGCCACATTATGAGCGCTCGTCGCGCAATCCAAGGAGAATTCACGCACTCCTAACACCAAGATTGTAAGCATAAAAGCCCTCCTGCTTGCATTCCTCTTCAAGGTCGCGAAAGTCTGCCATAAATCTCCTTCGTCCTTTCAGATGGGCATTCTTACTCGCATCGATGCTTTTTGACGCGCTATCCATATGGTTATTGGGTGTCGAATCTTGAAAGAAATGTATCCAGGGTCAGTCTGTGATAGATGGACAACCAGTGAGACACAGAAGATGCGCAGAGTGGAACGCATGATCGACTGACACCTCTAACACAACCTGTGCACGGTTCTAATCCAGGTTTACAAGACGTACCAGTCCCAATCTTTTGCCGTTTTGCACTGCTGGCAGGGGCAGTAACGCTTGAGAAACTTGGCCAGTGCTTTGCTGGAGCCATTGCAGGTTGCACGAAGACGATACGCGCAGGATCCACAGATGATGGAAGGATCTAGACGAGCCAGGTGCTGTTGAGTCGTGTAGCGATCATTATAGACTTAAATAGTCCGCAGTGACTGATGGACCAGCTTCCCACACAATTGAGTCACGATCGGAGCTTTGATTTTCAGAGTCCAATACGGCACCGATACTACCTATTGGCTACATACACCCCCCTCGACAATCCCCCATTTTATCAAAACAAGCGTCTATAGGTACATGTAATATGTATAGCACGTCCTTGCCCTATGAAACGACATCTCATAGCCTGGGCCCGACGCCCACCACGGGGTCAATTCATCTCTCTCCAATCAGACAGATGTCATTGCTCCAACTCGAGCCTGTAACAAACATTCATCAATCTCTCCGGTTATCAAAGATACAATTCTTGAGCGCGAGATATGCGCATAAAAAAACTTACCATAACAGTCCACGGCACCATTAGGAACCCATCCTTCTGGCGTTGTCTTTCCTATATCTATTAAGATCACTATCATTTTGGGAACCTGTCTCCGGATTCCTGGCGGAGTTTAGTGTACTCCTCGTCGGTGAGCGCATTCCAGTGTGCGTTGGTGATGGATGCGCGTGCTGTTGTTCGCTTAGTTATCGGAGTCATTCATGACGAGCGCGTGGTGTAAAACTCACCTGGACTGAGCTCGAATCTTGGTATTGATACGAGGTATTCGAGGGTGAGAAGGCAGGTGTGGGTGTGGAAGTTTTTGCGTGGATGAGGGCCAGTACGCGCTCCACAGTTTCTGTGTCGATGGCGTCGTCTAGGTCCATGGGTTCCTGGCCAGTTGGCGGCCGTGAAATCGAGTGTGGAAGCATATCATAGAGCGAAAGTAATGTCATGAGCCGTAGCCTCGAGACCTTGGACGACGTAAGCTCTTTTTCAAGGTGCGACAGTTCGATGGCCATAGCGAGAGCTGAGAGTGTGGTGTGGTAGGATGGATGTGGTGTTGTGTAGGAGGATTCTCCGAAGGAAATGACATTCATGTGGTCGTACTTATAAGAACCAGGCATCTCGGGAGGATCAGAGATTATGGCACTGGCGTTCCGCCGAACAATTCAAGATCTAAACGGGAAAGAATTAGTTGACGGATTGGTGCACGCCGCCCTCTGACATCTGGATCCTGGTTCTACTTTCGGAAGTCCCAAGTAGCACAGGGTTTCTCTCGGAATTCCGCTAATTGCACCTTTTCGTATGCGTTTACATTAACCTTGTGAACCTTTCGGGGGGCCTTGCGAGTTTTCTCATCCGAGCATCGCATTGTGTTCAGTTGTTACCGATACCTTCGCGACGTCGAAAGCTATCCCAAACGATTATCTCAGCATCCACGGTATGAAATCTGTGTCCATCTCGTGTCAATTACCTTTGAGCCATCTGGAGCGAAGGACAGTCCGTCGAAGATGCTTGGCGGAACGACCAGTCCCTAGATGTCCACTAAAGACGTACACAATTTTCACGACCCGCTTGGAATAGTTATGGTCCCAACGTAGATCTGGCGAGATCCCTCAAAGGGGACAACAAATCTGCGCGGATGACGGAAGCAAGTGTGAACCCTGCCAACACGTAATAAATTCAAGATCAGCAGGAAAACAAACAGGACAAAGCTTATCTGGTTTCCAAACTTATCCGAGAGGTTCTCACAAGTCGGGTCGCAAGTTATTCGTGGATAAATATATACAGGCTTCCGCCCCTTACGGAGGTGTTCAATGTGCGTTGAATGCAGGCACATCAGGATAAAAAGATATTGATTTTGGAGGACCAGGTGGGGTATCAGAGAGGGAGCCACGCAGTTTTGGTAAGAATACGTATGAGATCTGACCCTCGCAGCGTGACTGGACCAATGGTATGGTGTAGTGCAACATAAGATTCAGAAACATCGGAACAACAGATAGCAAGTATTTTGGGACATCAGCTTGGTGCTCACACGAAGAGCGACGGGCCTCACGGTGTTTTGCGAAAGCGTCGGCACTTTGCGCGTCTACATCGAGCTCCATGTGAAGATCAGTGTGACACCGATTATCGACTGCGTCCTTCTGTCCTTTGCCACCGCCTTTCCTGACGGGTTAATGTCCTAAGCGGCATCGCTAGAAGAAGAAAGCTGGAATTTTCTAGAGTTACCCATAGATCCCCGACATTTAGAACATGGAAACTGGACAAATCTTCGATCGACCAGGTCAAGTATAGATTTCTCATCCGGCGGTTATAGGATCATCGACATGCAGAAGACACTCTGTGAGATGTTTCTGTTATAGCGCAGAAGTCTCCGAATAGAATGTAAATAGGTCGGCGGGTCGAAGCGCTTGGTGTAATTAAGGCGCTCTACTGGAATGATGTCACAAGCCGCAAAGGTCACTTATCTCTTCACTCCAACGGTCAATGATCAATCCCTGATTGAAGATCTCCCAGAAATCTCTTCGGGTTGGTGCAGGTGCCGACCAGACTATTTCCGTGAATAGTCACCTTCGAGCATCCACGTCTCACGAATCCCATGCGCCACGTCGGCCACAACAGTTTCTGGCCTCGCAGTACATGAGGGCGACGGATGCCAGGCCGCGGTCAATATGAATGTTTCATTGAACTTTTGACAGGACAATTACTCCTTGATTGAGATTGACTTGCTTGATCTTCTGCTTCGTTTGATATGTCTCGCCGTTTCAAGAACCCCCACTCTCACAGCACGTTTTGGTGTACGTATGAAAGCAATCTGGTGCGTTTTCCCCTATAAGTAACCACTGACGTTGAGTGCATCCATCGAGTAAATCATTGAATACTGCGGCAGCTGCTCGTGATCAAGTATGTAGCCCCTGAGGCCCCAGCCGGCCAAAACCCACTGTAGTACACTCTGGTACAAACAAACAGGAGGTATCGTATGGCCATTGTCATAGCCTTATACAGCGATATGATAGCAATCTAGCAGGTAAAGCGGGGTGATCGCAGAAATCAAGTTTCAAAAAACCAAGTCACGACATAGAAGACTGGAGAATCGTCGGGACATGCTGACCCTCGGTGAGGCAACTTTGCTTCGCCGGTTTCGGTGCTATCTACGTCGGCATCGCATTTCGTGGTTGCTCGTTGCATGGCCTTACCCCCGTGGTGTCCTGCCAGGATCATTTCATTAAGCTACACTCTTTCGGCATGTCTTGTGTCATCCTCTTCTCAAGGGATGGTGCATGTGATGTGTGGCATGCCCGAGCTAATGACACTATCCGCACATCGATTTCAGGCTTCCCTCGTTCTAATCAGTGCCAAGGCAGACTCGCGGTCAAGTGAGCCAAGTATATTTGCTGTGCAGCCCATAAGTGCTTAATCTGCTCACAGGGAGCTGTTAATATTAGCACTAGCCCATGTGTGGGTGTGCTAACTGGTGCGGGTATTGCAAGGCACTATTCTGGGTGGCAGCTCAATCTACACTTAGCGCCTGATATTTCACAGCTAGGAGCTGTGCTATTACTCCACGAGAAGGTCATCAAGTGTTTTAACAGCACACAGGATTCGGTGGATATATCTATATTCTGACTACCTAAGATGTTGGCTACATAAAACAAGGAGCTGGAGCGTTGCAAGAGGAGCCGAAATATAGTTATAGACGTACACTGCCTCAAGTCATGTGACCGAGGGACAGGGTCCCACAGTGGGTCGAGGGCTGCTCTGTGTTGAACGCTCAGAACGGACTCAGCAGCGCCGAAGACCATACGCTCCTTCCATCACCCTTTCCTTCTTTGTCAACTACTCCCATTATCTTCCCTTCCGCACGACGGCCATGTCCTGTCCGCTGGAGAATAAAGCCGATATTGATCAATCGAAATTTTGGGATTCAAATGGCATTCACTGGACACCCCATCGGATTGGCTGGGCCATCGCAGGAGGGTGTGCAGCATTGGTGAGCTGTGACCGCAATCGTAATCTTACTCGGTTACTTATAGTGCTTATAGACAGTCATTGTTTCGGTGTTCTCGGTGCTTTCACATTGCAGGTGCGTTGTTTGTAATCATCTGCTACTGGCGAAAGGGTTCCTTCACAAGACTGAACTACTTCTAGAAATTACACCAATCCCCCTCAACAACGACAAATGTACGCTTACCTTTCCACTCATCCCTTACCTCTTCCTTCCACGTGCATCTCTTAGCACACAATCTCCCCTTCGACCTACACCTGCTGCATCTCGGGTTACCCTACCCTTTGCCTCGACAGATCGCGCAGCCGACGACAAACCAATTCTAGTGCCTCGTGTTGGGTCTTCTTCAGCTCCTGTCAAACTAGCGCTTCCCTGAACCCTTCTGCATTCTGACAGCTAACTTGTTTGCGATGTTAGATTACGCATTCTATACATGCCTCCAGTCTACGCTGTCATTTCCTTTGCCTCATACCGCTTTTTTCGCGACTACACCTACTATTCCTTCATCCAAATCGGTGCGCGTTAAATCTTTCCATATGTTGTCCTCGTCTTTCTAACATGCAAACCACGTACTTTCTAGCATACGAGGCGAGTTCCTGCGTCGCTTATCTTCTACACTGATCATTAACACTTCCTCTGCTTTATCACTTATTTAAACGCCGATGGCTATGCAGGCAGTTGGTCTTAGCGCATTTCTGTAAGTCTAACCCTTCTTCAGGTGGTGCTCTATGGTTTAATAATAATCGGCGACTTGTGACCATTCTATATACTCTAGTCTTCTTTTGATCGAATATGTTGCCGCAACAGCCATTGATAAATCCGCGGAAGGCGCTCTTGAAAGGAAGGACAAACGACCGCTACCTTTACCAGTTGGGTCTATTCTCTTCGTCGGAGATGCACAACAGTTTTTTGACGGAGATCACCGTAGTTTTGTTGTTGGAGATATCGGCCAACAAAGGTACGTATTTCCTAGCTCCTAATTTCTCTATTCTTGTATTAATCTTAATATATCAGGCATATTTCATGTACACGGTCAAGGTTCGTCTTTGGTTGTGGAGTTGACTGAACGGAGACTTCATCTTTTACTAGTGGTCTGTGCTTCAGTATGTGATCGTCCGACCAGGTACACGACACCCCTCAGGTGGTTTTCAATTTTACTGACCGCTCCGTAGCCGCTTCGATAGCAGGCATAATCTGTGAGAAACTTGGGGTGCTCTGCCATCAAGAAGGCTTCTCGCCACGCTGGGCAAATGTCTACATCGAATCGATCAACTTTGTGAGCATTAGGTAAGTACCCTTTTCCTTGATACCCACGTAGATCGAGATTAGCATTGATCATTCCCACCCTTTATGTACAGTATAGCACTCTACGGCCTTCTCGTGTTCTATGGCCTTACAGCGGAAGAGCTCAAAGGCCGACGGCCCATGTCTAAATTCCTCGCGATTAAGTTGATCGTGATGTTCACGTTCTATCAGTCTTTCGTGGTAAGTTATCAATCCCCGTTCGGGTCGCCCCTTACGTTTCGGCGGCTGACATATTTCGGGTTTCTCGCAGTTTAGCGCTCTCGAAAATAGAGTCATAAAAGGTGTGCCCTAAGCTTCTTGTGTCGATTGTCGGAATAATGTGTCCCTGTAGGGACGATATACTGGACAACGACTAATGTTGCAAACGGCTTGAATGCGTTGGCGATATGCATCGAGGTGCGTCCTCATCGTTGCTCCGTTGAGCCGGATCTGAGGTAGCTTCGCCGCCGTTCACGTCATCTTTTGAACATTTCTCCGCGTATTTTCCATTCTATGCTCCTGTCTTCAGATGGTGTTTTTCTCGCTATTTATGATGTGGGCGTATACGTCCTCGGAATATCGTCGAAGCCCCGGGAAACCCGCCACGAGCGTCTGGAAGCCTCTTTGGGATTCGTATGTTCCATTTCATTCTTTATACAACCGGATTCACGCGCTTATGACACTCTCGGCATTAGTATCAACTATTGTAAGCGTTTTATTGATCTCTCAGGCAACTTTCACTAACAGATTTTATCATATCGCCTTTTGTTCATTTTGTCACAACTATCTCCCCCGTTGGACATTTTATGCGCTTTTTGTCTCCTCCGCTCACAATAACAGCCGATTTCTTCGCCGAAATAGCTAGCTCACTGAAGTACTATCTCAGACCAGCTTCTCACCAAAAGACGAGACGACCGGATCTAGCAGGTGCATTTGGCGCCGAAGGGAGGCCATCAACAACCACACCTGGATTCGTGTCGGATAGGACACCAGTCTTGTATGCATCGTCCCCCGTACCCGTGTCGTCGCCCTCACTGCAACCTCAAGATGATGTCAGTATCCCACTACGATCGATGGATTCCAAGGGGTCGAAGGCGGATTTGAGTAGGCATTCGAATGTTGGCTATGCGTATTGAAGAGAATCTCTTCCCCTCTCTTTTTCTGGTACGAGTGTTTGGGACTATTTCGATCTTTGTGAGTACAGTTAGAAATTCGTCGTATGCTGCGATAGTGTCTGTGTGGGATGTGGCGAGTGTTGGATATGTGGGTAAATCCTTTTGGCGCGCCTGCTATCACCTATCCCTCGTTTTTCTCCTCCTTTTCTTTTGCCCCCCTCTTCTGATTGTTTTTGCTGTCGGAGCTCTCTTCTCTTGGATCATATTTTATATCTCCGAAACATAACTACTACGTACTGCTGTATCGTTACCCTCCTCGAGGCAATGGAGATACCCTGACAATAAGGACGTGCGACTCGCAGCGAGCGTCTACCCAAAGACTGGGACCGTGTATAGATCAATTGGCTCACACTCAAGATTAGGAGGCCCATTGCCCTGAGATGCTTGATACCACACCTAAGCCACCGTAATCATCAACATTCGACTAGCCAAAAAAAAAAAACAGTAATGACTTACATCCTGACCACTCCCACACGCATAAAATCCTCCAACGGAATCGAACACCAACTTGGCTCCAAGCTGAGAATTTTCCCCATTCGATTGAATTCCAAATGTATCATACTGCGCACACTTATCCGAGCTCGAGCCTCCGGTAAACCCAAGCGGACCGTATGTGGTACAATCTGAGGCGGGGATAAAACCGATGAGTGGGCGTTGGGTCGTTGTTGACCCTGGTAATGGAGCTGCGACTAATTTGCCTTGGAAGAAGTAGAATTCGCCGATTGGGCCTGTGCCCGTAAGCGTGGCGTAGCCGCCTGCAGCTCCGTTTGTTCGCAAGGGCTGGTGTGGAAGGTATTTGGTTAGGAAGAGTTGGAGGAGGGTGTAAGATTGGGTGGGGGGTGGCTCTTACGAGAAGGTTTGAATTGGTGGAGCTGGAGCTGGAGATGAGGTAGAATGCAGGAGTGTCTGCGCCTGGGGGGATGATTGCGAGAGTGGTAGTTGCGAGAGCGGTGAGGAGGGTTAGGAGGCTGAACTTCATTGTTTTTGGTGGTGGTTAATCGTACACATTGAGATTAAAGCTTATATCGTGGCTGGTTTACTGCGATTCGGGTGGGGTTCGCCGCCTATCACGTTAACTTTCTATCGACCTGAAAGTTCAATACA
>QFDT01000020.1:0-11449 GCA_003315915.1 Macrolepiota dolichaula | reverse complement strand
CTTTCTGCGTCGTCGCTTTCTGTGTCTGGTGGTTCGTCGGCGTTATTGTCACCCTGTAATTCTTCGTCTGAGAATTCTTCCTCGGTGGTTTCTTCTTCCGATGAGGTCTCTTCTTCAGAGGTGGTCTCCTCTGCTAGTGCTGGTGTTGGTTCTCTGGTCCTGTCTCTAGAAGCAGGTCCACTAAGGCTCATACACAATGGCCTTCTTCTGCAAGGTGAGTTGTAGACGCTTTACCAAATGTTACGACCTTCCTAAGTGATCAACTCAGGTTGCAACAAGTGATGAAGACTTGAGGGCGATGAGGGAGAGGAGAAGGGGAATCAACAAATTGGTAAAGTGTAAGGAATACAGCAGAGTATCTAGGTGTATATATACTACTGGGGTATTCCTACTGGAGAGTCTATAACGGCGGCTGAGTAAGTATGACATATTGGCTGAGTAAACAATCTAGGGATTGCAGGTAGAGAAGTAACGGGTCCATGACAAGCAGGGCGCTGATAGGAATGGATGGATATTATGGTACACAATAGCCCCAAGGGAATATAACATATATAAGTGATTTATTAAGTGACTTGTCTAGTGTGAATTAAGATTTAGCTTCAGTCAATAGAGACCTCAGATTAAGGGAGTGAGATTAGATTAATGAGAATTCCTATAGATTGGATATAGCGAGTTGATCAATGAATGGTCACTAGCGTTCTCATCGCATCTTGTATCAAGAAGGTACAAGTTGGTACGTTCGCTAGATCGGGAGGGTATAACCACAGTGCAGCTAGCTACTGGCCTGTTTTTTTTTTTTTTTTTTTTTTAAATCCAATTTTATTGCACTAGTATCTAACTAAGTACAAACGGGCGCGTGATAGCAGTCCCAAGTCTGAAACTCCGTAGCACACAAATCAGAGACCAGAGAAATGACAAACTAGCATGTCCGAGACGAGACGAGCGAAGCGAGTTGAGTCAAGGAAGAGATGAAAACTAAACTAGTAGTCCGAAGGTGAAGTTGAGAAGTGGCGCCAACTGCAATAACAAAGCAGAAGTCGACGAACAGAAACGGCAGAGAAGGAAAGCAATATCCAGGAAGATGGAGGGGGCAGAAAAAGGTTTTGCTATTCCCCTATAACTGCCACCACAAGAAAGATAGGAAAGTTTTGAAATACTAACCATAAGTCCGATGTCCAACGCCCTAGTGCACATCTTCGACAAAGTTTTGTTGCCGGTCCCGCCTCCTCAAGGCCCGGTTGCGAATCAGTTCTCTCCACTGAGGGTCCCCGTCATCGGGGGGGAAAGCGAACGCCAAGGGATTGTCGTCCAGGAATTTAATGAGCCACGCTAAGTTGTCGTAGCGCCCATTTGAGAACAGCCGCTTGAACCGCGGGCAGTCTTGGATAATGTGTTCACGTGTTTCCAGCATGTGACCGCATGGACACGGCGTGGGGGCGTCTGGGAAGAAGCGCGCTCGGTAAGTGCCGATAGGCGCGTGGTTAGATATGCAACGTGTGAGGCGCGCAGCAAGAGAAGGCGTCAAATCTCGAGTGAGCCATGAGCCGCCGTTAGCATACGTAGGTAGGACGGGATTGTCGTTCGATCCCATGAGGTTGAGGAAGTGGTTTCCCCGGTATGACATGTCGTTTGAGGTGTGGCGGTGTTGCCACAGCCAGAGATAGCGGTCGGTCCACGATTTGCGTATGAAGCCAAGTGAGCGTCTAGAGTGGTGGGGGACGCAAGGGACTCGCAGAGACTTGGCGAGTTTATGGGCTTGGTGGTGGATCAACCACTTGAGCGATGATGGAATATCCCAGAACGTGATTTTGTGGGATGGGGAGAGGGAGAGCCAAGAGCGGAGGGGTTCGGCGATGGCGAGGGCGTCTTGATGTGCACTGTGAGCGCTGTAATCAAACAGATGTTTAGCACACAAAATTGAGTCAGTAAAGATTTGAATATGGGTAATACTACGGTCCGAAACGCGCGCAATATCAGAAGAAAAAGAAAGAGAAGAAAGGATACCGAGACGGAGAGCATACAATTCCAAGTCCAAAGACGTTACATGTCCGCAAGGCACAACATGAGATTTCAGAGGAGAAGAGATAGAAGAATCAAAAAGAAGAAAAGCAGAAGTGGCAGAAAGTGAGAAGGGGCTATAGCCCTGACCATACATTTTATTAGAAGAATTTATCAGACAGGAGCCGTCCATTGAAAGAAGAATGGAAGAAATAGAAGAGAGCGCTTGATCGCGAGCCTTGCTAGCCTCTTCGAGGTATTGGCGGACAGCTTGCGGATCATCATCTGAAGCGCGCGGGCAATGTCTGAAAGAAATTTGGGAAGAAGAGAAATGATCGACTACTCTCATACCAGGTTGGGCGCTCGGGTGTAAGCGCTTGAAGTTGTCCGTGACTAATACGCTGTCGCGCATGAAGTCCACGGTGGGAGATTTGACGTTTAATTTGTCCAAGTCTTCATCTTGGGTGAGGAGTTTGAGTGGGTGGTTGTTGGGGAGGGTACGGAAACGCGTGCCACACCGCTTGGTAAGTTTTTGTAAGTGAAGGTGGAGGGGGATGAGGCCGGCAATGGATTCGGCGGCGCCTTGAGGGGTAGTGCGAAAAGCGCCTGTGATCCATATGGCTGCAGAGCGCTGGGTTTTGTTCAGGATGTCGATAAGCGCCTTGTTGCGGGCGCCATCGTAGAACCAGAGTTTGAGGCCGTATGTCATCATGGGGACGACACATGACCTGTAAAGAAGCCGTTTTTGTAGAGGTAATAAGCCTTGCACCGAATTGCCAAGCAGACGTAAACACTTGACAGTTGACAACGATTTGGTCGCGTAGTAATGCACGTGCTCCTTGAACGCGAGCGCTCGGTTGAAGTAGAAGCCAAGGTACCGGATATAGCGCTTGGGGGTGAGTGTTAGAGTCGTGCCGTCGTCATGTCGAAGTGTGACGTCAGGGTTAGATTCGGCCCAAGGGCGGTTGGAGAAATGGAAGACCTCGCTCTTGTCGTGTTCGAGAACGAGGCCCATGGAGGTAAGGAAGGTGGAACAGGAGGAGTAAACCTGTGAAAGCAAGGACGTGTTAGTGGAGAATTTGTCTGATTGAACAACAATAAGTCCATCGTCAACAAAAGAAAGAATTTTACACCGCGGGTCCGAAGAGAAACGGTACATAAAGGGAGATAGGAAGAGCGAGGTGAGAATGGGAGAGAGTGCAGAACCTTGTCCTACACCAACGGAAGCAGGAAATTTGGGAGAAGAATGGTTATTCCAAGAATAAGAGGTAAAACAATCAGAAAGATAGTTAGAAAAGAAATTGACAAGGCAAGTAGGGAAGCCATGTCAATCAAGGATACGCGCCAGTAAAGAGTGATTGACAGAGGGGAAGAACTGGGCGACATCGAAAGCGAGGATGCTAGTTTTGAGCCCTCGTTTCCAACCTCGTCGAACCTTATGTGTTAGATATACACCCGCGTCTTCAGTGGAGCGTTGAATGAGACCTCCGAATTGGAGGGGGTGGACTAGATTGAGGCGCGAAGCATCGAATTGGAGTCGGGTAGAGATGATTTTCTCTATGAGTTTTCCGAGAGTGTTCAGCAACACGATGGGCCGGAACATTTTCGGAGTAGTGTAGTGTGGTTTGTTTGGTTTCGGGATGATGACCGAGGTGGAGTCCTTGAAGTATTCTGGCCACGTGGAGGTTGTGACGCAGCTATTGGCGAGCTTTCGGACCGTTTGAAGAGCTTGGTCCGATGATAGGATTTGCTTGAGATGGCGCCAGGTAAGATGATCCGGGCCGGGTGCTGACGTATTAGAGCATGGTAACAGGGCGTCTTCCACTTCTTTGATCGAGATGGGCGCCCATGTTCTCGTGGGTTGAAGGGGGAGGGCGTTGTTACGGCCGAAACGATTTCAATTGTGAATCCATTACAGGAGCTAGGAATATCACTAGTTAGGCCGTTAGTAACCTCAAAGAACCCTTGCTAGGAGTGATATAGTACCTAGCTATGAACCTCGCTAGAGAGACCGGTCATTAGTACCCTTTACCGGAAAAGTGTACGGTATCGAGGAGTAATACTATTAGCTTTGGACGAACATACCCTTAGCTACAAGTCCATCTAGCGAGCGGAGCCTCACTAGCTCGTTCAAAGGGCTTCGTTACGACTATCTATAGCGCCCCGGATCAGTAGATCAACGGATCACTAAGGCGAATGGGCCCTGAGGTCTAGCGACGCAACCCTAGTCACCCAAAACGGTTAGCGACGTCAGTCTATTTAGAATAATACAACTTCTCAAAGACCAGTTCGCGATATAGCATTCTAGCTACGGCTCAAGCCTAGCAATTAGTCAGCGCACAGCCGCGCTAGTTAACCCCCCAGAATCAAACCGAGACAGGCGCCGGAAGGGCCGGATAGCGAAGGAGATACCTCGCGAGCAATCGGGCTCGCGAGGCACTGCAAGCCGTCCCGAGAACCAATAGCCAGGCGCCAGCTAGTTATCGATCGCTCAATAGCTGCTAGCCACACGTTGGAATAAAGATATTACCTAGCGGCCTGATGTCATATGCTACTGACCCTAGCTACCGACGGAAGTAGCTAGGTACCATAGCTCGCGAGAGCACTGTCCATACGGACACCCATCAGGGATAACTAGATAGGCCTCCGATTGGCCTAGCGAACCCTCAACCCAGGTTATAGGGTAGCTAGCGGAGGTCCGACCGTCCAATAATCCAATATTTTACTGTTTTGTCATATGTAATCTAGTTAGTCTCGCAATGTATAAATACCCCTCGCTAGCAAGCGTGTTGGGCAAGCAATCTTGCCAGCTCGTCTAGTGATAGGTCATATATAAGTGATTTATTAAGTGTCTTGTCTAGTGTGAATTAAGATTTAGCTTCGGTCAATAGAGACCTCAGATTAAGGAAGTGAGATTAGATTAACGAGAATTCCTATAGATTGGATATAGCGAGTTGATCGACGAACGGTCACTAGCGTTCTCATTGCATCTTGTATCAAGAGGGTACAAGTTGGTATGTTCACTAGATTGGGAGGGTATAACCACAGCACAGCTAGCTACTGGCCTGTTAACTATCCTCGCGAATCCTTTATCTTGGTATCTATAGTGACGTAGCCGTCATTTAGGATTCGAAGTTATATTTCAATTAAACAACCTTGTCCGTCGTCATCTAGCGACCACCCCGTTAGTGAGTCCCTGCTCGCTAGCTACCAAAACCGCTAGTGAGACATCTTGCTAGCTAAAACCACTCTCCACCCCTATCTACCTATTTGATTATCTCCCCTTCGAAACTTGTTCGCGAGTACTAGCGGTTAGTAGTGGTGAACTTAGTGACCCATTGCGACTTATAGTGATTTTATATTAATTTCACTTCTACTACCTAACTAGCACATTAGCGTCTGCCGTGGCAAGGTCAACTGGGCGGTTAGCAGCTGAGTTATAGGTACCATCCAATCCGGTCCATAATTGGTCCAAGTCGTCGCATGGTCGGTTTTTGTATAGGATAGATTGTACCGGGGGTAGGTTGCGGTCCTTGACCCAACCCATCAGATCCCACGGTCGTTGTTTGTCGATTGAGATCTCCTGGATCTTATCGTCGAAAAATTTCCTCTTCGCCTTCCTACACGTTCTCCTGAACACCATCCATCTCACCTTCCCTTTTCTCTCCTTGAACCTATCCAGTGCTTCCTTGCACTCTCCGTTCCACCAGGGTTTTGACCGTGCCGTAATGTGGATGTCCTTGGTGTATTTGTCCCACGTTTCCTCGATGACCATTTTGAGTTCTCGTGCGTATAGTAAGACATCTTCTTGAGACGCCAAGGGGGGGGTGCTACGGTTAAAGAAATCAGTTATTCCTTCGAGAAACTTGCGCTCTTCCTTGCTTTCTTTGGCAATGCCCTTGCGTTTGATGGTTGGCATGACCATCTTAATCTTGACCTTTATATGTAGTGGCACATGGTCAGAGGATAATCGCATATCGTTAGCAATCGAGTGGGTAACCGAGTTGTTGTCGTGGAACTGGGTGAAGACGAGGTCGATGACCGTAGGTTTTTTCCTTTGGTCGAAGGGGAAGTGAGTTGGGCCCGGATTAGTAGGTGGTGACCTGTGGAGAGTGAGTGAAGCCATCGCATCAGATAGTTCATCGGCTTTAGAGACATTGTGAGTCTGGTTGGGGTCCCACATAGGGGAGCGTAAGTTGAAGTCGCCGCCAGCGACTATTATGTTAAGTTTCTCTAAGCGCTCAATGTGAGCGTTAAAGAGCTGTTGCGAAATGCCTTCAGTGTCAAAATAGCAGTTAAGCGCGTAGACACGTGTTGGAGTAGAGAAAGAAATTAACTGGAAGTCAGTGGAAGAGAAAATGTCAGTGTGGACATGTGGGAGAAGAGAAGAGAGGGAACTCCTGACATATGTCAAGGTCCTAGGATTTGGGATGCCAGAATGGATCGCAATCCAGTCTTTATGAATAGGGAAGCCGTGCAACTCCTCTCCGTCAGAGAGTTTAGTTGACGGAATGTTACGAACATGTCGGAACGGAGGTTCTTGCAAACACAAAACGTGAATGTGGGAGATTTCTGGTGAATTAAGGAGAGCCTCCGTCAGAGGCCAGGAACGCGCAACGTTATGGAAATGAAAGTTTAAGTGAGACAAGAACCAGTCCTTGATGGGTTTAGAGTCCTCGCTACTCCCTTTCGGGGATCGGCGATCAGACTTTGAATGCGTTTTGGTGTATTTACGCATAGACGGTTTCAGTGTTAAAGTCGCGCCGTATTTTAGCGTCGCGGATGTCAGCAGCCTTGCGTAGATGCCAGGCCTTATTGTAGCGGTTACGGAAGAAGGAACACTTTTCACTGTCTGTGTTATGCTCGCCGTTACAGTTCAAACAGCGGAAGTCTTGGAGATGGGGGCACGGCATACCCGCTGCAGTGCCAGGGACCCAGGTGGACTTATTGTCGTCCTTTCCTTTTGGTTGGCAACATCACGCCAACTGGCGGTGGAATTGTTGTTCGTGGGGGCCGCCGCAGATTGGGCATCAGGGGTTGTGGCATCGGCATGCGAAGGTGGTATGTCCCCAGCTTGAACACTTGAGGCAGAAGGGTACGGCAGTATGTTGCGAAGCAGCCCTGAAGGTACAGGTTCTACCCTGGAAGTTAATAGTGCGGTTAATAAGAAGCCGGGCTCTGGCCCCGCCTTGGGAATCCCAGAAGTCCATGTACAAGGCTGCGAGGGAGGATTTGGGGGATATTCTTGCGAACCGGGGCGTGCCCGCAAGTCCGTCCAAGAATGGAGCGATGGGTGATCGGTAAAGGACAGAGGCGACATCATTGGATGTGTTGACGGAGCCGTCGTCCTTGAAGTAAGGTAGGTTTTCAAGTCGCACGAAGGACTTGGATTGAGGAAGTTGAGGAGTGACATCCTCGAAGATTTCGTCGGTGACCAACGGCAACTCTTTGCACATCCAGTTCCGAATAATAGTGAGGTCTTCATCAGACGCAACATTGTTGGTATTGAACCATAGCGTTTTGAGAGTCTTTCTCATTGAGTTGACTCTAAGTTGGGACTTATGGTGGACAAGACCGCGATTGATGGTTTCGATGATCTTGGGGTTCAAAGGGACCAATTCATTTCGGAACAGAGGGGTGAAGGGAACGAGGACGTTCTTGCGAGATGGTCCTTGTGTAACAGCGGGAGTGGTGGGACGTGATCTTGCCCTTGGGTTAGGAGGGGGTGGGGTGATAGGTTTGGTGACCTGACTGTTGACTGAGGCGGCCGCTTTGTCACGGTACGAAGGGGCCTTTTTGTTTGGGGTTGGAGTGGGGATGTCCATGCCGAGGTCATATCCACCCGCACGTAGCATGGCGTATATATCGTCGTGTGATTTATCAGGAAACATGACGCGTAAATCTGCGTACTTTTCCATAACATGTCTTGGGATATTTGGGGTGGGCTCAATCTTTGTAGCCTGTGCGTATGTCCTTCCAGGCCCGCTGGAAGGAGGGGACGGTGCAGCCGAATGATCAAAATTCACCTTTCTTTCATTGGGATTGGGAACGTCCGGTTTAATCGGACCATTTTTTCCGGACTTATTCCCCCTCTGTTCCGGTGTCTGATGGCGTGGCGCTCTCTTGCCACGTGTAGCAACAATACTCCACCCACTCTCCTTCCCATCCACAGCCGCCCCCGTTGTTCCTCCGCTTGCCCTTCCTCCGCCCGCTGTCCTTCCACCCGTCGCACCTTCCTTGGAAGTCTCTCCATTCCTCTCCGGGGCTCCCATGGCAACGTCTTTACTGATCTTGATTGCCAAAGCTGTGTCCTTGGTGAGTTGTGCGTCGGCTTTCTCGTCGACATCCATGTCCGCTCCATCATTGACAGAAGGGGTTTTCGGGTGTTGGGGGGTCGGATTGGGGTTGCGGAATTTGCCCTTCTCCACGGGTCTGGGTGTTGGCGTCTGTGCCGGGGATGAGTTGATGACAATGGGTTTCCCAGGTGAGTTGCCCAAAGCGTGGTTCTTTATGATGGACGCGACTTCGCGTTCGAAGTTGGGATTGCCTTCGTTCGTGTCGAAATTATTGATGATGACAGGAACTTGTCGTGGGTTACTGGGAGGGGGGGAGGTGAAATCCAAACTAGAGCCGCTGCCCCATCGTTGTTGGACTGCA
Source organism: Macrolepiota dolichaula (assembly GCA_003315915.1). NCBI lineage: Eukaryota > Fungi > Basidiomycota > Agaricomycetes > Agaricales > Agaricaceae > Macrolepiota > Macrolepiota dolichaula. Next base: position 2,794 of record QFDT01000020.1, on the reverse strand, counting down.
GCAGCGAGATTGTATCGGTCGGACCATTTCTTTAGGACACGGGCCCTGACGGTATAGGCACCCGACATCTTCTCTCTCCGCGTCGGAAGGTCTCCAACACGCTCATTGCAAACTAATTCGAATATGTCAAATAGCTTGTCGCCAACACTCGATTGACTGATATCAAGTTGCAAATCGCAAACGTGTCTTAGCCACTCAGCTATGGCCTCGAGGGAAAATTCAATGGCGTTAACGTCTCCTACTCGGACGTTGTCTTTATCTGCAAACCAGTTCATGCCATCAGCAACCAGTTTTTCGATGTGAGGTGGGGTTGGCCCTAATGCTGGGTTAGGGTTGGGTTGAGATGTAGCGCTGGGGTCGTCACTACACGCGCTGGGCTCATGTCCAGCACGCGGCGTACCCGCGACACTAGTTGGGATAGGGGGAAAGGATTCCGCGACATTGTCTGCCCATGCTATAACGCTGGATGGGAGAGGAGGGGCTTGGTGATGGGCCGCGTACTGCTGAGCCGGTGTGAGGAGGTTAGATGATGTGTTTGAGGCCATCGTCATAATGAAGTTGTCCGCCGGGGGATTAGTAGTCCTAGCTGTATGATTAGAGTCTTGTGAATGGGTAGACCCGTTGGGGGAGGACGCAATGGAGGCGTTGTTGTCTTGTAAATCAATCCTTGACGCTTTGCGAGTGATGGATTGGGTTGGAGAGTTGGGGCTACGCCCTCGTTTCGAGCCGATTGAAGGTGTCGGCGACAATGGTTTAAACGGGCCTTCAGAAGCTGCCCTTGGAAGTTGGACAGCAGAACCAGTACCAGACTGGAGCTGCATTAGTGGTTGCTGATTGTCGGGCGAGGAATATCTGCCGGGCTCAGAATCCGGGATTTCATCGTGTAACGACTCCTGGGATCCCCCTCGCTTCGTAGAGATCCCTAATGTGCTACTGAATCTTCTCAAGCTGTGGCCTGCTCTCTTTTGTACACTTTCGGCCTTCATAGTGCACTAAATTTCGCAATATAATCGACGTGTAAACCGTTTCTCGAAGGTGATGATGACGGTTACTAGGAAAGGAAGGTGCTACTGGCCTGTTAACTATCCTTGTGAATCCTTTATCTTAGTATCTGTAGTGACGTAGCTGTCATTTAGGATTCAAAGTTACATTTCAATTAAACAACCTTGTCCGTCGTCATCTAGTGACCACCCCGTTAGTGAGTCCCCACTCGCTAGCTACCAAAACTACTAGTGAGACATCTTGCTAGCTACTACCAACCTCCACCCCTATCTACCTATTTGATTATCTCCCCTTCGAAACTCGTTCGCAAGCACTAGCAGTTAGTAGTGGTGAACTTAGTGACCCATTGTGACTTATAGTGATTTTGTATTGATTTCACTTCTACTACCTAGCTAGCACATTACCGTGAGGATGGCTGCTAGGCTAGTCAACACTGAAGGATCACTTCAATGATCACCTTCAGCTGACAACACTTGGTTGTCCTGGAGTACTGAACAGAGACTAATATTTCCTGCTGTTGACAGACAGGAGAATGCTAAGTTCACTTGAGGGAATGCAACAATAAGGTTGTATTTGAGAGAGAGAGAGATAGGACAAGCATAGAAAGGAGAGAGGTAAACAAGAGGTTGAAGCTGAAGCTTCAACTACAGAATAGTCCGTTATTTATACAATTTGAAGTACTTCTGTCTTTACTATTTCGTCCATTGCTAATTAAGATGAAACACTACTGACGGGATTGGAAGGAACGTCAGAATGAGATGGCGTTCTGGGAATGGAAGCTCATTGTGAAATGGAAGACGACGGATCTACAGAATCCGTGCTATCGGAGTTCTCTTGATCCAAAGGTGATGACAATGTGGAGAAGTGGCTGATAGAGAGATTGACAGGGGAGTTGGTCTGGTGGAGGTTGTAGGGTCGGCCCATCAGGTACAGGTGGGTGAAGGACGTATTGTTAGGATTTTGCCAGAGCTCTTGTCCAGCAGTGCACGTTAATCCCGTACTGGACGTTACGAGGCTAGCTAGATCTCCCAATGGATCCAACGCTTCTGGTCCTTTTCGTAGGACCTTGCTGTGGTCGGATAGGACAGCGGAAGTGGCAAGAGCAACAAGTCTACCTGACTTGAAGTCACAGCCAAGACGATGTCAAGTACTTTAGACAACGTCTAGAGTTGGAGGGAGAACACCAGGTGGTTCTTGCCTTGTTAGGGCTCGAAGAACTCAACACTAGGAGCGAAGGTAGAATGCTGTCTAGTAGCAACAACGCTAAGATTCGAATTGGGAAAACTATCTACTTACAAGCTTGCTATTTATTGTGTATTGTACAAGCTGTAGTAGAGGTGGTAGTTCGTCAAAAGAGAAGAGGAAACAGAAGTCTGTATCTAAACATAGAATAGAGAATAGTGGAGGTCCATAGCTAAACATAGTACAGAAATGGAAGAAGGGGAAGGAAAAGCGGGAGTCCGTGCTCCAAAGAGTCCAAAGTCTCTAAATTTAGCTGTTCTCCTATACCGGTGTAGTTCGGCCATTTACTCCAAGTTAAGTTCTTCTTCATCGTGAAATTCCCAGTCTTCCCATTGTGCGTCAATTACCATCATGTCTGTGAGGACATCGAAGGAATCAAAAATAATATTCATAACATTGTCCTCTTTGTATGACTTGATGTCCTCATCAAGATTAATTGTCGAGACAACTGGGACTGTGTTATGGACCCAGGGACTCACGTCCTGTTATGGTTCACCTAGAGGGCACCGCGAGGATGGCCGCTAGGCTAGTCAACACTGAAGGATCACTT
>QFDT01000019.1:0-13144 GCA_003315915.1 Macrolepiota dolichaula | reverse complement strand
GAATGTCGAGAAGTTCGAGGCGCCACTTGTATAACCAATGCAGGGGGTTTGTCGTCGAGACCATAACAGTAGGTGCACTTGACTGGGCTGGGGCCTGCACACAACCACAACTGCAGATGCTTTTGGTGGACCGCTGACGCCCTATATTCTCACTGGGGTTGCCCCTCCTCCTGACGTTGACGTAGTCCATCACACCAAAAGCGAGGCCAATTCTTAGTCTTCGGGGCTCTTTCTCTCAATCCACAATTGTGGACCAATGCACTTCTTTCTCCCAGTCGATAACTGTAGGCGCCGTATATACACCGTCACGTGATCACACGGGCCCGGGCCAGGCGATGATGATAATGATGAATTCTTTATTTCTATATCGCTACAAGCAAGCCCTACTGCTAAGACGCGGTGAGCGTGTACAAGGTATACTACGCCCCTCAGCAGGGTGGGGATGGGCCAGGCAACATCTCATATTGTCTTCCCTTCTGTGGGGGCACCGACATGGTTGCCACAGTAATGCAACATTGCTTGAATCTTCAGCGCATTTCCGGCACCTGCATACACACAGCTTTCGACCAGGACTTGAGCGGCCTTCGAAATTGAATGGACAATTGCCTTCAAAAACTCAATTGTTGCGCCAGACTCCTCTTGTGCACTTATCATAAGCCCCTGCTCATCCAATTATGGCTACAGCCATGAATCTGGATTTGAGATTAATCTCACCAACATTAAATTTAAATTAAATAGTCCTCGGATAAGCCAGGATAATCCAGTTAATCCAGATAAATCTGGTGATGGACACTGTAAATAAAATGTTGCCAACGGGAATTGAACCACACTCTATGCCATGTTATGGACCCAGGGACTCACGTCCTAGTTCCTGAGGGCCAGAACCTTCTTAGGGTTATCGCTGGGCACACCTCCGATTACAGGCTCACACCTCTTCCCCCTGTCTACGATTGTAACGAGCTTAATGCAGTTCTTCAACGAGCTATGCATGCGGCTCCCTACCGCCACATAATCGGAGACGGCGAAGTCCCTAGCACATATCCAATGTGCTGGATGGCAGCCATAGAGAATGGATGGCGCCCCTATCCGGTCACGGATAATTGCACCACCTGGCGACATCCTTTCATGTTCTATGACGAGCAGGAACTTCCTGGAGTTCTTGCTGTGCTCATTGAGTCAGGAGAATACGGGCATCACTATCCGTCGCAGCCTTGGCTGTTCGACGATGTATCTGATGCTTCTTCTGACTCCTCAGAAGATGTACCACTCCGTGCTATTGCCTCCTATTATCAGGAGATGTCCTCGGAGATCGTTCCCTACGATCTCTCGTCCTCACCCTCGTCTTCCTCGGCCTCCTCGTTCTCGTCCGCAGCGCCTACGCCTCAGGAGTCCTCCACGGGCTTCCCCACCTCGTCCGAACGTTCTACTATCTCAGAGAATGATGACTCGGAGTAGATAGAACGTTATAGTAGATCATGGACTACGATCTAGATACAGACTGACTCATTGGACGCTCTGTAGTGTACTAGTAGTTTCTCTCTTTCGATCAATGACTCGGACAGACATTTATGACTCGTAAATACAGTAGTACACAACGACCTAGGACTTGCATAAATAGGCGTAGATTACAGGATCAAAAACTTCAAGTTTTTGATTCTCTTCTGTTGTAACTTAACCGTTACCCGTCTAATCCAAGATTGGTCGACCTTAACTTCTAATCCTCTGAAGTTAACGGACCCATAGCTGCGACGCTTCAACGCTATCGGTTGCTGATTATACTTTGGTATCGTCACTTCGCCAATTCACCTATTAGCAGGCTGGTTAAGGATCTCGGTCCTTAATTAGCTAGGCGCCTCCTAACTTAGGTCTAGGAGCCCGCTGAACCATAACATGCCAAGTGAGACAGCAATAAACCACTTACACCACAACGTCCTATAAACTCTTTGAATCTTATATATGATTATCAGTGTCTATTTGTAAGAATGAGAACAAATAAAACATCTTTCATGCCTCCCATCTACATACCAAGCTACATGATGGTAAGAAAGAAGGCCAGGAGGCTGAGGCTTGGTATGCATGCAAAAACTAGGTTTAGGGCAGGCAGAGCCAGATTATCTGGCTTATCCTGGATTAATCTAGATTAATCCAGGATAATCCAGGATAATCCAGCTTAGATTAATCCAGGATAATCCAGGATAATCCAGCTTAGATTAATCCAGGATAATCCAGGATAATCCAGCTTAGATTAATCCAGGATAATTAATAAACATGAATACTTTTTTTGTAGTCTTAGTTTACCATATTCACTATATATATAAAAATGTTACTTTAATTTTGAAGTGATTGCTGACGTAGTTGGACCATTGTACACTTTCGTCCATACAGGTTCCTTGCCTTGTGGGTTCAATTCCTGCAGGTGTACAATTTTGCTTCTCATGCACCCGGGTTAATCAAGTTACAATCTGGATTATCCGGATTAATTGAGTTACAATACAATCTCTTATTTATATCTATCAAACTGTATATTTCTAATTCATATACAGGAATCTCAAATCCGGATTCATGGCTATAGCCATAATCTCGTTAATCGGATGAGCAGGGGTCCCTGCACTTATAGCCATCATCAGTCAACTTTGAATACCAAAAAGTGCAGGATTATCTACCAAGGCAAAGTAGGGCTAAACCAAGGGCAAAGAATTTGGCCCACTTCTCGTACAATCGCTTCCTCGTGGATCCTCATGACCTGGATTGTCCTCCTGCTATTCCACCTCTCCTTCTGCATCATCGGTAGCACCTCCGGCCTCTTCTGCCAACGCTGACCTTACGGAAAGGTTCCATATTTCGGACTTCGAGATGAGTTTCAGGTTCCCAGAGGCGCAAATTATGGTACCATCCACACTAAGAAGGAGATTCTACTTGACAAACTCCCTGTATTGAGCACCTAGGCGCCATCCCTCGCACTGACCTTGCACTTCAACCCCGTTTTCGGCTCCAGTGTCACCCCGCCTTCTGCTGATGCCCTCAAGCAGAGACAAGCGGACGCTGTGGAGAAGGGAATAGCAAAGTTCAACGCATTCTTGAAAGTCATCAATTTGCGGGATGCAAGCGCAAAGGGAATTGCCTATGAGAATCCATTCGACCCCGGCTGTGCCAAAGTATAAGGTATGTTCTCTACTATATCATTAATCATCCTTCCGCCTTTTGAACTGTTATTTGTTCGTTGTGCTTTCAGTGTATCAGATCTTGTCACTTATGGAGTCACTTGACTACATTCAAAAGTGATGTCGGCAATCATTCACCGGCGCGCTGAGATCCTGCGTTCCCTTGGGCTGAAGGACCAGGACCGCTATGAGGCTATTCTTCTGCAGCTTGCCTTGGACTTTAGCGGTGTCGAAGGCAGACCTGTCGTTCAGGTTATTGCGTATGTGGCCCCTCAGCATATGACAACTAATCTGGGCTTTGATACACTGTTTCGACTTCCATCAATTACGAGGGGAACTCTAGCATGCCTATTCCCCAGCAATTGAAGACCTTTGCTTCATGCTGGCTCTAGGGAACAAACCAGTTTGTTGGAGAGCTTCAGACATGATGTCGTTATATATATCTAGGCCTGTCTCACACCATGTCAATCCTCCATCAGCATCCTGTTGCCTACTGCGAGGCACACAGCCTGCAAACAGCATCTACCAACCTTCCCACTATGCCAGAACATAACACCCTCCGCTAACAACCACCATCGAAATTCATCCAACTGACGATGCTCGAGAACGCCAGCAACTTTGTTATCAAAGAGTTTCAGATCACAGAAAACCATGCTGCCCAACGTAGCGGTGAGCTCGCTTAGCACATGTACCAACTTTCCAGGGTGCTGACAATTTTAAAGGTCTTGATATCCTTCATGAGACTTCACTCCCAGACGCTGCTTATGATTCCGCAGCTCGCGAGCTTGCCTTGTACTCCATTCCCAAAACAGAGCACGCGGACTTTGTCGCCGAATTTGCTGCATGGATGCGCCGAAGGGACAAGCCTGTGATGCGGCTAATTGGGCCAAAATCTACCTTGGCCCAGCGTTGCGCAGAGAAGCTCAAGGAGGATTTGGCTGCCACGTTTTGTTTCTCGCGGTTTGACAAAACTGATGATTCACGTCGGTTTTTTACCACTCTCGCCCACCAGCTTGCGAAGCATAATCCTGCATATGCCGAAATTGTGGACGCCAAATTACGCTGCGATCGCGACCTTGTTACAAAATCACTCAAGGAGCAGTTTCAAGAGCTTATTTTTGCGCCAATCCAGGATCTACTGGCCAAGGGCGCTGATCTAGAATCACGGTATATCATTATAGTGGAGGGGGTTGACGAGTGTACTAGTGTACATGCTCGCTGTGAGATTTTCTCCACCATCCTCCAGCTCGCTGGTGTACTTCCATTTCGCTGGGCGATCTTTGGCCAGCCTGATCCTCAGCTCGAGATACTGTTGAGGGAAAGAGGCTTGGCGTTGGAACAATGCTGGAATGTTCGCCATTCCGTCTCAAACTTTCCTGTTGCTGATGGGGAATCTTTTTTACGGGTAGAACTGATACGACAGGAGGGGTGGATTGCTGTGAGATGGACGCTCGCCAGATGTGATCCAATAATAGTGACAGGTACAGCACTTTTTTTTTTTTTTAACCTTTGACAGGTAGACGGAAAAAGTAATGTTGAGGGATCGTGCGTTTAGAACTTCAAGGGGAAGCCATCTAGCCTTCGCTATTCTAATTACGTGATGATATCAGTCAGGGGGTGGCACTGTCAGATATAACCTGATGTTGCTAGTAATAGTTCCAGCGAATGTTTTTTCTCTCAGTTGACGCGGTGGTGGAAATAGGATGGATAGACGTAAAAGCCTGTCGCTTGTTCGAGACCACGGTTGAACAGGAGAATGTGTCTGCGGTGGTGTTGATCCTTTGTGGGACTGCCGGGGATGACCTGGGGTTAGGCCACTGGCCGTGTGCGTTGGGAGTATTTCCCTCCAATATGTCAACCTCGTATGGGTGTAGGTAGAGTCAAGGATCCGTCGCTTTTCAATTCGTGGTTGGCAAGTAGCCATATCGCGTCACGAATGCTGCAGCCGGAATGTGGCAATGAGGTGAACCTGTAGCGCAGGTATGGATGGTGGTGACGACGATAATGAGAAAATACATTTTTCGATGCCGCTAACAGGTCGGCAGTGATGATAGTGTGGTGGTCATCATACAAGGGGCAGGGCGGGGACCTACGATGATGAATTAGGGGAAATTTTCGGAGAAAAAACACCAACATTGAACTTACTTCTAATACGGATGAGACCTTCAATTTGACCACGTTAGTACTGGGTGGGATGCAGCTACATTGGCGCTCCAAGCATAGATTTGAGGGACAAGGATATCACCTGCGGACTCGAGAGCACGCGGCGCCCAGAACCCTGCCGGAGGGTCGTACGAGGCAAGGCCGGGCAGTGAAACTTAGTCAACCCAGACATGTTTTCTGAGGGGTCCAGATGTGGTGGAACAAGCCATGGCGAGCGTACCCATTGAGCGGGGAGAATGCATGCCCCCATAGAGCCAGTACCTGCACACCACGGCCATCCTGACACTGTGCGCGCGTATATGTTCTATCCCGTGTCGTGTCGGACGTCTTGTGCTGTGGCTCGGGGCAGAATCCGATAGGCTGTAGGAGCAGGTGAGTGGTGCGGGAACGCCCGCGGCCAGGAGAATAATGAGAAGGAAAGAAGAGAGGCAACACATTGAATGCGTGAGGTGAAAGGGTAACAAGTGTTTATTCATCTCAGGGCCAACCCATTTATGACTATATATTGCCGCAAAATATGATCTAAGCACAGATACCAAAGACAATGCGCTGGGCAATATCACTTCCATATCACCGTGTAATCAGATTCAAGAACTTCCTCGACAAGATGCTCTCGCGCAAAGAGAATGCTGCAAGTAGTTTTAATCATACGTGAATATCGCTGAATAGAAAACCCTTTTCAGGGCTCGCGTGAAAAAAATGTCTGTTGTTCCTGACATCCTCCAAAGGTATCTAGAGTTCAATCAGAACAAACTATCAACTCTGTAGACCCAGTCACGAAGAGAATCCTCCAACAGCAGTGTCAACACAAGTACACACACACGTTTTCTCCACCCAACAGCTCCACACGTTGGCTCAATCCTCATATTCTCACACAGTAGAGAATTCTCTTCCGAGGGACATGGTTACAGTCCCGTACACGCTCACTGCGTCTTAGCAGTAGTTTGTTTGTAGTGGTATAGAAATTCAGAGCCACCATCATTGGCAGTGTCACGCGTGGGGAACTTCACGCTCCCTCTCTTGCGCCCTCCTGTTATTCATACCGATCTGCAGTGGCTTTATTCTGCCTGTGGTGCCACAAATCTTGATGTATCATATATGTCCCATGATTCACAAAACCAGGGACTACGCACCTACAAAGGCACAAATTTGATAGTAGCCCGATCCCTGAAGACCAACAATCAGAATTCAAATTTCATCTGCCGTCAGACGGAGCCAGCTCGGAGTTGGTCGTCCTCACCGATTTTTCGTTGCAGCCACATGTAAGTGGCGGGTTCTCAGCAGGACTCACTTGAAATACTCGGTAGCGTTTGTAGTACGCCTACCATCCCACCTAGCGTGTTTGTGCTATCATCGTCGTGATTGATCCTGTCAATTGGACAGATCAAGAAGTGCGTAATTATAGCTGTGGTGAGGGAACACACTATACCCGGCAACATCATAACCTACAAAATCACAATTGGGGTTACTCACAATTAAATGACTGGAATTGTTCCTCTGAGCCTGGGCAGACATACAGACCGAGGTTTGGTAGTTAGTACTTAGCGTTCGAGAACGAGATAGTGTTAGAACCGCCAGATCGTGGGACCACAGCCGGGTGTCTACCAGTTTGAATTCGCAAACTCTGAGTCTGCGAAGGAAAAAAAGCGGTATATGTCATCAGCTTCCATAGTTTTGTTGTTCTAATCTCTTTAATCAATAGTATAAACACCTCATGGGCTCGACACTCAATATAAGTAACCTTGGTCCAGGCAGATGTCGCAAAGAGTTCTTGATCGATTGTAACGTCGCCCCGGAACGAATCTACTGCAGGTGCCCCAACTGAAAAATTTTCGGGGAGCGTGAGCCAAAAGAGGGCATCCTTCAGTGAGAGGCCAACCCTCCTGTTGTTAGTAGCAAGATAACCTGATTCATAGCTCAGCATACGGTGCAGTTCAAATTCAGCCCAGGATATGTGACGAGAGAGAGAGAAAACGGTGTGATTGTCGCTACTGACAATTGCTCAGCTATTGACCAGCTGAGCATTGTTGGCGCCAGCACCAATGAATTTCATGGCGAAAATTGCGTTCAGCATGACATTAAGGTTGTTGTCAAGGCTGCACTTGTGACAGAGCATCGAGAAGTGGAAGTTGGAGGTTTGGTGTGTCGACGAGCGCAATCGCCCAAGGCACGGCTTTTTGAATAACGGGTCCGCCATAACCGGACAGGGTGGCCCATTAGTCTTGAGGTTCGAGGCCATGTATAAGATGACTCACGAGATGGTTGAACTGTTGTAGTGCTATTTTAGCACCAAATTCCTCATCCATGGCAATTAAGGAGACAGCGAGGGTAGCAAGCGCTTGGAATGTATCATCCGTCTTGTCCTCATCTTCCTTCCCTTCTGTGGAAGCACCAACATGGTCAGCACAGTAATGCAACATCGCCTAAGCCTCCAACATATCCCCAGTACCCGCAAGCGCATAGGTTTGAACCAGAAATGAGGCGTTTTTCAATTGGGTGGCCAATTGCCTTCGAAAACTCAATTATCGCATCCCCCTAGCCTCATGCTTCTCCGGCAATGTCTGCGGTATGGTTGTTGAAACGTCTCCATTCTTGCTACCCAACCAAACGAACTCAAGCGATAATGCAGCTAATGACGAGATCTCCATTGTCACAGAGTCGTCCGAAACGTGCGGGAGGATGTCGGGAATGATGTCTTTACGATGAGAGCCACAATGCCCTACGAAAGCGGGACTCTTGAGAGGAACAGACTTGTTTTCTGTATATTCGCCGGGAAGGTACCAGTGGTGAGAACAGTCTCTGCCTAAAGGAAATGTTAAATGTCGCTCCAAGAACGGTAACCTGGTAGACGCACTTTGATGCTTACCCCTGACGAAGAGGTACATTTATCTACATGCGAAAGATTGATATCAATGTCCCAGAGCAAACTCAGCCCAAAGATGCTGTCGCGCCCAGCATACCTACAAACTGTGAGTAGGTAAACGGTGAAAATACTCGGGAAAAAACGCACTATGAAATACCAGCAGGGGAGAGGATTCGAGAATAGAAGTAACCCGGGGTTGGTCGCCACCGAACATCAAAAAAACCACCAATAATTAGCTTTTCGGCAGCCAATTCAGCTGAGGGGCAACACTACCATTGAATTGTTCCTGGCGAGTGTCCATCCCACGGCAATTTATCCCTCGTGTCGTATTAGTTCTCCTTGCAAGATGGACTCCCCGTCACAAGCAGGAAAATGAGAGGCGGAATGATAAATAGGTCCTCGAGCCGAGGATTAGGCTGGCCAAGGATCGCCTGGCGGAATGGAAGTATACCAGCAAACTGCCAGGTGGTGGAGGGAACGTTAGTTTCATGCTGGACCATTAGAGACCCTATCGGAGTCGTTTATAAATGAGGATACTAGTGGAGAGCGAATCAAGGACTCACCAATGCTCAGATTATGACAAAGTAGCTAAAGACCGCTGAATGTATGGCTGCACCCGTCCATCGAAGGTCGGATCGCAATCTTATCCGGACAGAACAAGTCACATGACACGACATGAAAGTCCAACACGAAAGCCTGGCAACTGCTAAGACGCAGCGTTATGACCGTAACTTTTGCATGTATCGACATTCAATCAAGTTTACTTCCGCCCTCAACAAAACAAAGGTCGTGTTTTTTTAAAGTCAGTCCGTTTTTACAATATTTTACCCGGCTAATCTGGATTTTCAGTCTCATCCCGACTGACGGCCGCCTCGTCATCCTCCCTCCACGCATCGACCGCTCTCCACTCTGCTTATCATCAAGGCCAATCCATAACAAAAACTCAACGTAAAAAGGGCGCGTGAGCGTGGGGTTGCAGAGGCAGAGAACAAGCCCGGCGTTGTTCCCGGTACACGAGCTCATGAAGAGGCCGAACTGCGGTGTAAAGGTGACATCGCTAGGTGCCTTATGAAGCCTCATGACCTAAATGGTCCTTCTGCCACTTCCGCCCTCCCTTCTGCGTCGTCGGTAGCAGCTTCAACGTTGTTCTGCAACGCTGACATCTCTCATGACAAGCGTCCAGGTTCCTAGGGATGCGAACTAGGGCACTGGCCGCATCGTGATTCTATTCGAAGAGCTTCCTATCTTGAGCGGGCGCTTTTCCTCGCGCTGACCTCGCACCTCAACTCCGATTTCGACTCCAATGTCACCCCGCCTTCTATTCATGCCCTCAAGCAGGGACAAGCGAATACTGTGCAGAAGGAAACGACAAAGCTCAACGCATTTTTGAAAATCTGTGGAACGCCAATGCAAAGAGAATTGCCTATAGAACAGGCGCAGGCTGTACTCGGATTTTTGACGCCCAAGAATTCATTCGATCCCGGTCGTACCGAAGTTCAAGGTATGTTCTCTACTGTGTTCGTTAATCGTCCTTCCACCATTGAACTGGCGTTCGTTAGCTGCGCTCCCAGCATATTGGATCCGTAACTTGCAGAGCCACTTGACTGCGTTCAAACACGACGTCTGCAATTGTCGCGGGCCCCTGAAACTCATTCACCAGCACGCAAAGATCCTACGCTGCCTCAAGCTGAAGGACCAGAACCGTTGCGAGGCCATTCTTCTGCGGCTTGCCCTGGACCCTAGCGGCGTCAAGGGCAAGCCTGTCATTTATATTTTCGCATATATAAACCCTCAGCGTATGACAACTAATCTAGGCTTTAATATACTATTCCGAACCCCATCGATTACGAGGGGAGCCTTGGCATGCCCACTTGACGGCTATTGAATGTGCTCTGCGATGACTCTAAGAAATGGGGCGGTTCGCCGGTAGGGCTACAAATTTAAACACGATATTCTCATACACAGACCCTGGATCTTTATTTTCATTCGGGATCATGCATCGGTCAAGATCTTGGTCTCACACCATGTTAGTCAGTCTTTTATGAGCATTTTGTGCATAATCGCATCTACAGTAATGAGCTTTTGCTTACTGTGTGGTGCACAGCCCGCATCTACAGCATCCACCAACCTTGCCATTACCACAACACATCACCCTCTACCAACAACCACCGTCGAGATTCAACCGACCAACGAATGCTTGAGAACGCCAGCAATTTTGTGTTCAACGAGTGCCAGATTACAGAGCATCACGCTGCCCAACGTAGTGGTAAGTTTCCTTGCTACACCTGTCAACTCTCTAGGGCGCTGACCACTTCAAAGGACTCGATATCCTTCATGATGCTTCGCTCCCAGATGCTGCCTACGATTCTGCGGCTCGCGAGTTTGCCTTGTACTCCATTCCCAAGACGGAGCATGAAGGCTTTGTCGCAGAGTTTGTCGCATGGGCCCATCAAAGAGACACTTCCGAGACTGTGATGCGGCTGACTGGGCCCAAGTCTACCCTAGCCCAGTGTTGCGCAGTAAAGCTGAAGGAGGATTTGGCCGCCACATTTTGTTTCTCGCGGTCCGACAAAACTGATGATTCACGTCGGTTTTTTACCACTCTCGCTCACCAGCTCGCGAAGAATAATCCTGCGTACGCCGAAATTGTGGATGCCAAATTACGCTGCGATCGCGACCTCGTCACAAAGTCCCTCGGGGACCAGTTCCAGGAGCTCGTTTCCTCACCAATTCGAGACCTCCTGGCCAAGGGCACCAATCTAGGATCGCGGAATATCATTATAATAGAGGGAATTGACGAGTGTGCTAGTGTGCATGCTCGATGTGAGATTCTTTCCACTATCCTACAGTTCGCTGATGCACTACCATTTCGCTGGGCGATCTTTGGCCAGCCTGATCCTCCGCTCAAGGCCCTGTTGAGGGAAAGAGGCTTGGCGTTGGAACGGTGCTGGAATGTTCACCATTCCATCTCTAATTTTCCTGTTGGTGACGGGGAGTCTTTCTTGCGGGTAGAACTAATACGACACGAGGGGTGGATTGCTGTGAGATGGACGCTCGCCAGATGTGATCCAACAATAGTGACAGGCACTGCCTTTTTTTTTTTAACCCAATGCGACATCAACAGTGATAGGTTCTTTTAATTAGACCTTCCATCTTCGTGTACTCCAAGTAAATATAGCTAATATCACGCAATCCTCAATAACAATATTCAGATCCTCCCCATTGGCATGTCCCCTCCATATTCATGTAGCCCATAAGCCCGACACCTATGACAAAAAAACTGACTGTTCACGCCAAATCGACACTCGATGCAGATTCCGGGAGCAGGGGAATAACATTGGAACCGTCTGACTAACCCCCTTCAAGCGAATGTGGCTTCCCCTGGCAATGCTGATGCCAATGTAGCTTCTCATCAATCTATTTATGGAATATTGTTATTGTAGATAGGATTGATGAGTGCGCCCGAATGTGAGCTCGTTGTGAAATTGTTTCTATCACTCTGGAGTCCCTTCCACTTTTGCTGAGCACTCTTCGGCCAGCCTGATTTTCGAATCGAAGGCAAGGGGCTTGTCATTGGGGGCAAAATATCTGCCATTTGGTCTCTCATCCTCCTGTTGGTGACAGGGAGTTCAAACTAGTACGACGTGAGGGATATATTACTACTGTGAGATGAATGCTCGCCAGGTGCATTCTTTTTTTCCCCTCAGCTCAACCGGCAGATCAAAAACTGATTCTTGGTGGTGTGCTCGGTGCACAATGGCCATCCGATCCCTGCTGAAGGATCTTACAATTGGATCTTTTACCCTTACATCTTTATGTTAGCAACGTCAATGGATAACCGATAGTTTATGCAAGCGACAGGCCACAAGATTTCAACACATCTAATCCGTAAAAGTGAGGAAGTGAAACAAAAAAAGAAAATGAGAATGTAGGGCGGGAAAGGAAAAAAATTGGATAAACGAGATGGACAAGAAGCAGTTGGCACATCGGAAGAAGATCTTGGAGAGGAGACGGAAGTGAATGTAGACTGCAGTTAACCAATCCCTGAGGATCTCACACATTTTCCATGCAAGCTCTTTTGACTTACCATATAATGAGGGTTTGGCATCGTAGCGAGCTGTGTAATGAGTTTTTTTTAAAAAAAAAACAAGGTCAGCTGAGAGAAATCGGACACACACCTCAACTTGACACAAAGGATCATCGACGTCAAGGTCGTCCCATGCGGAAGTTTCCGAGTCAGCTTCGGGTCCGTCGGTGTAAGCCTCGAGCACTGTGGTGATACGGGCGGCAATGTCAACCTCCTCAGCCTGAGGCCTGAGTGCTCGACCTCACAAGGGTCCTCTGGAGCATCTGATGATGTGCACCGTCTCTCCACGTCGCGATGATCTTCAGTATCTTCCTCTACCCGACTCTTAAGCTTGTTGACGTGCGTGTTTCGTCGGAGTGACCTGCAGACAGTGTCGCGTGGGAAGATAAGTCCAAATCACACTCCCTCTCTTTCCTCTCCTGCCATTCGTATTGACTCGTGGTGGCTTTACTCTGCCTGCTGGTGTCACAAATTCTACGCCTCTTAATCCACAAGAGAGACCACACGTCTACAAAAATCCAAACTTTATAAGTAAGTAAGTTGCCCAATCCCCGAACACTGACAATCAGAATGTTTGGTTGCGTGTGTAGACAGAAGCAGCACAAATGACACACACATGATGTTTATTTTTGGCCCAGAGGGTCCTCTCGGCGGCCCGCCACTGGTTATGCTCCGTCAAACTAGGCCATCTGCTCTGAGCCCGGATCCTATCCCCTTGGCCAGCCACTTACCCCTGTGACCCAGTATGTTACAACATCACCATTATGACATCATTACACGAGGATCACACATGTAGTACACGAGTCTCTCCCTCTCCTGTTTTGGACTCCTGTTTCACTCCTTCTCACACGTTTGACATACACGAGTACC